>CM065720.1:6186045-6188545 GCA_033310375.1 Conus canariensis
AAATTGTCAATCACATGTAACTAGAGACAATGGATACACACACACACACACACACACACACACACACACACACACACACACACACACACACACACACACACACACACACACACACACACACACACACACACACACACACACACACACACACACACACACACAGAGGAATGCTATCGAGATGTTCCCAGATACCCCACCAAACCGAAGCGATCCCACAGCGTTGTTAATTTGTTTGGCTGTTTGTTTGTTTGTTATTAAACCGAAGCGATCCCATAGCGTTGTTTGTTTGCTTGACTATTTGTTTGGCTGTTTGTTGTTTGTTATTAACCGAAGCGATCCATAGCGTTGTTTGTTTGCTTGACTATTTGTTTGTTTGGCTGTTTGTTTGTTTGTTCTTAAACCGAAGCGATCCTAAATTGTTTGTTTATCTGTTTGTTTGTTTCCCCTCGAAACATTACAGCACTTAGCGTCACCGTAAAGCGCCCTGTTTGTTTCCCCTCTAAACATTACAGCACTTAGCGTCACCGTAAAGCGCCCTGTTTGTTTCCCCTCGAAACATTGCAGCACTTAGCGTCACCGTAAAGCGCCCTGTTTGTTTCCCTCGAAACATTGCAGCACTTAGCGTCACCGTAAAGCGTCCTGTTTGTTTCCCCTCTAAACATTGCAGCACTTAGCGTCACCGTAAAGCGTCCTGTTTGTTTCCCCTCTAAACATTACAGCACTTAGCGTCACCGTAAAGCGCCCTGTTTGTTTCCCCTCTAAACATTACAGCACTTAGCGTCACCGTAAAGCGCCCTGTTTGTTTCCCCTCTAAACATTGCAGCACTTAGCGTCACCGTAAAGCGTCCCTTCTTTCCCGCAACAACTCCACAGAGAAAGACTTTCAGCTATGCGACATGACATCAAGTGTGGTCTCTGTTTCTTTGTCTGTGTCAGGCCGAGCCATCTCTATCAGCTACTTTTATCACAGAAATACTTTGATTAGCACTTAATGCCAGCCCATCATCACTGTTCTCACTGTCTGAGGCTGTCTGTCTCTAATCTTTATCAGCACTTAATGCCAGCCCATTATCACTGTTCTCACTGTCTGAGATTGTCTGTCTCTAATCTTTATCAGCACTTAAGGCCAGCCCATTATCACTGTTCTCACTTTCTGAGACTGTCTCTAATCTTTATTAGCACTAAATGCCAGCCCACCATCACTGTTCTCACTGTCTGAGACTGTCTCTAATCCTCTAACCCAGGCCTTCCGCAGAAGTTCCAACAATAGATCATCTTTATTTCAATACAAGACTTCGTTTGGTTTAGGTGTCCGGTCATTTTTTATCACGGTGTTTTTATCGTCAGATACCTTTAACTCATGGAAATGAATCCGTCTCTATTCTATGAACAACTAAAAGCTTCTGTATTAAACCGGGTTTTCATTAAACAGTAAACAAGTTGGGTATTTTTTGCTCCCATAAGAAAACCTAACACAGAGTAACTTGTATTCAAGACTGGCACAGCCTTTTAAACTTGAATAAAGTCAGACAAACACATAGACGAACAATCTAATAGTGGGGGAAAAAACAAGCGCAGGCCAGCAACTGAACTATCTTCATAGTAATGACTTGGCAAAGATTTGGACTTAAGGAGGGGGGGGGGGGGGGGGCGGGGCGGAATTTGAAGATGGAGAAACTGGGAACATGAAATTAAGAAAATATGTTACAGATATGAAAATTCTTCACTAGCTGCATAAGGGAACCATCGCAATCCCTTTTGAAGGCAGATATATTTGTATTGCCTGCTCCGAGGATGGAGCGATGGTTCCCTTATGCAGCTAGTGAAGAGTTTTCATATCTGTAACATATTTTCTTAATTTCATGTTCCCAGTTTCTCCATCTTCAAATTCCGCCCCGCCCCCGCCCTCCCCCCCCCCCCCCTCCTTAAGTCCAAATCTTTGCCAAGTCATTACTATGAAGATAGTTCAGTTGTTGGCCTGCGCTTGTTTTTCCCCCACTATTAGATTGTTCGTCTATGTATTTGTCTGACTTTATTCAAGTTTAAAAGGCTGTGCCGGTCTTGAATACAAGTTACTCTGTGTTAGGTTTTCTTATGGGAGCAAAAAATACCCAACTTGTTTACTGTTTATCGTTTACTGTTCCCTGCCTCATTTCATTTCCGGGTTTTCATTGTCAGATACTATTCATTCATAACATGTGTTCACTCATACAAATGAACTTTTTCCTATTTCCTCATTACCTGACGCTTTTTTCTGTAGGTGGTCCTCCAACCTCTAATTTTATGACACTTTTTCTTTTCTTTTTTTTCTTCCGTTTTTTCTTCTTCTTTTTTTTTTAAGAATTGGGGCCTCCATCCTCCTACTTTTTTCATTTATTTTCTTCTTTAGTTTTTCAATGTAAAGACTAACTCATGATCACCGTGCAATGGCTATGTATGATTTCCAGGTGAACACTCGCATGATGACTTTAATGTTTGCCTAACTGCTTCTTTACCGACC
>CM065720.1:6193545-6198545 GCA_033310375.1 Conus canariensis
ATTTGTACCATGAATTCGATGTACGATCCTCATGGTAGGGAAAAGGTGAGGAAGAGAGAGAAGAATAGGGAGCGGTGGAGAGAGAGGACGAAGTGAGTTGTTGACAGAAAGAGTGATATCACTTAAAACAAGATGATCCCGGCCTAAGTCAGGGTGTATCGTGAAGTGATAACATTGCCTCTTAAATACACTTTTAAAATCAATAACGAAAGCAATCGTACAAAAACACGGTCAGAGTAGCGCTGCACCTTCACGAATAATTGAACAGCATGTGAAACATAAACAAGATGCAAAGCATATAAACGTACTCCCAGTTTATCCTAAATACGTGTGAGATATTCCATAAAAGGGAAAAACCGTCTTGGGCTGGTGTAACCGTTAGTAATGGCTGTTCTGGTAAACATCGGCTGTCATCTGTGACCTATAATGAACATACTTACAAATTTTCAGAAAGATCGGCCAAGAACCTTCTGAGATTTTCCATAAAGAAGAAAACCATTATGGGCCGTTAGTAACGGCTATAACGGTACACTTAGATATTGGGCATCATCCGTGACCCATAATGAACATACCTACAAATTTTCAGAAATATCGGCCACGTACTTTCTAAGATATTCCATGAAGAAGAAAAACCCTTATGGGCCGTTATAGCCGTTAGTAACGGCTATAACGGTAAAATAAAACGTCGGGCATCATCCGTCGCCCATAATTATCATACCTACAAATTTTCAGAAAGATCGACAAAGTGCTTTCAGAGATATTCTATAAAGATGAAAAAACGTTATGAGCCGTTATAGCCATTAGCAACGGCTATAACGGTAAACTAAAACATCGGGCATCATCCGTAACCCATAGTGAACATACCCGCTAATTTTCACAGAGATCGGACAAGTACTTTCTCGGATGTTCCATAAGAAGAAAAACCGTTACAGGCCGTTACAGTCGTTAGTAACGGCTTTAACGG
This sequence comes from Conus canariensis, assembly GCA_033310375.1. Classification (NCBI taxonomy): domain Eukaryota; kingdom Metazoa; phylum Mollusca; class Gastropoda; order Neogastropoda; family Conidae; genus Conus; species Conus canariensis. Next base: position 6,194,510 of record CM065720.1, read on the forward strand.
TTAACTAAAACATCGGGCATCATCCTTGACCCATAGTGAACATACCTGCTAATTTTCACAAAGATCGGCCAAGTACTTTCTGAGAAATTTCATGACGAAGAAAAACCGTTACAGTCCGTTACAGCCGTTAGTAACGGCTATAGCGGTAAACTAAAACATCGAGCATTATTCGTGACCCATAATGAACATACCTGCTAATTTTCACAAAGATCAGCCAAGTACTTTCTTAGATATTCCATGAAGAAGAAAAACCGTTACAGACCGTTACAGCCGTTAGTAACGGTTTAACGGTACCTAAAACATGGGCCATTATTAGTGATCCATAATGAACATACCAACAAATTCTCAGAAAGGGCCAAGTATTTTCTGAGATATTCCATAAAGAAGAAATCCGTTACAGGCCGTTACAGCCGTTAGTAACGGTTATAACGGGGTAAACTAAAACATCGGGCATCATCCGTGACCCATAATGAACATACCTGCTAATTTTCACAAAGATCGGCCAAGTACTTTCTTAGATAGTCCATAGAAGAAGAAAACCGTTACAGGCCGTTACAGCGTTAGTAACGGTTATAACGGGTAAACTAAAACATCGGGCATTATTCGTGACTCATAATGAACATACCTACAAATTTTCAGAAAGATCGGCCAAGTACGTTCTGAGATATTCCATAAAGAAGAAAACCCGTTTTGGGCCGTTACAGCCATTAGTAACGGTTATAACGAGGTAAGCTAAAACATCAGACATCATCCGTGACCCCTAATGAACATACCTGCTAATTTTCACAAAGATCGGCCACGTACTTTCTGAGATATTCCATGAAGAAGAAAAACCGTTACAGTCCGTTACAGCCGTAAGTAACGGCTATAACGGTAAAATAAAACATCCGGCATCATCCGTGACCCATAATGAACATACCTACAAATTTTCAGAAAGATCGGCCCAGTAGTTTTGTCTGGAGCGAGTGGAACACATTTTGACCACGGACAGACAGACAGACAGACAGACAGACAGACAGACAGACACACACACACACACACACACACACACACACACACACACACACACACACACACACACGCACGCACGCACGCACGCACGCACGCACGCACGCACACCATTTCTTCGTTCCCATTCTAAAGTACTCCCTGTTCTATAAGAACTGGGAGTACAAAAACGGGGGAAGAGCACGGACAGAGAGAGAGAGAGAGAGAGAGAGAGAGAGAGAGAAGAGAGAGAGAGAGAGAGAGAGAGAGAGAGAGAGAGAGAGACTCGTGACTTTAATGTGAGGCCATCAGCCTATTCACATGAGTACGCAACAAGAAATAATTCAATTTTATATAATTAGAACAAAATTTACCATGACTGCAACAAAACATTCTTCCATGACAGTATGTACATGCAGAATTCTATCTTAATTATACATTAGTACTTCTTGGTACGTTCTTCCTTATGAACTTAATGAAGTATATATATTATTTTTTTAAAAACTCATGATATGTATGCTGTTGATACTAGCATACAAAACACATGTTTTCTATTTCATTTCCCTCATCGTAATATCGTTTACATATACAGTGAAGACCTTTCTATACCTGCGGAGAGAGAGAGAGAGAGAGAGAGAGAGAGAGAGAGAGAGAGACAGAGAGAGACAGAGAGAGACAGAGAGAGAGACAGAGACAGAGACAGACAGACAGACAGACAGACAGACAGACAGACAGACAGGCAGAGAGAGAGAAGAGAGAGAGAGAGAGAGAGAGAGAGAGAGAGAGAGAGAGAGGTAGTGAGGGGGGGGGGTCAAGTGCACAGAGGAAAAATAATATGGCTCACTCAAAGGAGGTAGCTTACAATCACAATAACGCAACGACATAATATATCAATGAAAAAGATTACATTCAGCAGTACATTCCAGACATTAATATATCATGTCATACTGGTTTTGATAGAAGGTGGAGATATAATCAGTTTTATCTTCAATCCAGAAAATTTTGTACATTTTCTGAAGCAAGATTGGCTCACACATAGACAGTCACGCACACACTCACACACATACACACACACACGCGCGCGCGCGCGCGCGCGCGTGTACGCACTAACACACACACACACACACACACACACACACACACACACACACACATGTGCCATTAACATCATAAAACTAGAAATGCGAATTACTCAAGACAGATACAACCGGACGAGAGAGAAATAGAGACTGAGAGCGGAAAAGCAAGAAGCACACACACGCACACGCACGCACGCACGCACACGCACACGCGCGCGCGCGCGCGCACGCACACACACACACACACACACACACACACACACACACACACACACAGAGGAGGGTTCGATATGACATCCATCCTTCTGTGGATGCGAAACAGAATACGGACCAAGAGCGAATGTGCAGATAATCCAATTCTTGTCGAGGGTCGAGTTGAAGAAGCACAGTATTTGTAACAAAAGAAGAACTTCGTTTTAAAAAAAAACAACTTCAAATTTACTTCAAATGTTCAGTCTAAACCTTGGGTTTGGGGGATACTTGGATATCACTTTCCATCACTGTTCATATCGTCGGAGACCAGGACTGTGTCTTTTTCGCATGTGGTAAGCTCTTTATCGCCTTCACTGAAAAGCCGCAGAGGGGATCCTGGATTTCCACCCGTGCCCCTGCAGGTACGGCTGCTACCACCAGGACGTTGCTCGTGGACCCTGGCTCCAAGACCCCGTCCTCTGCCGAGACCCCGGGTGGATGTTCACGAGAAGGTAGACTGGAACCTCCAGAAGTGCTGCTCACTGCGCCAGTCTGGTTGATTGGGAGGAGTAGGTCGGCTGCCGGCCTTAATGTCGATTGTCCGGTGTGTTGAGCAACACTTGGTCAATTTTGCCGATTTCGCCATTTTCAAAAGTGATCTCCTGCAGGTTCCAAAGGTTGCAGAATAACTGGCCTCTGAAAGACCAAGCACTCCTCACTGCAGGGTCCCTTTTCAGCAGGGTCAGTCTTTGGGCATTCAGCCGTGTTAGGTCTTCATTGATGAAGATTCGGCTTTTCTTCTCCTACAGTCTCTTCTTCCTTTTAAATACTTCAATATCACTTTTCTAGTCGTAAATCGGACGACCACTGGCCTATTTTGTCCCTCTCTGAATCTGCCAATTCTGTGAACAACACTGATGTGCTGTCCTGTGCAGTTTTCCACCTGCAGCTGGTCACGTAATAGCTTACTCACTTTTTGTTCCGTTTGTTCTTGTGTCTCTGTTTTCGAGTCTTCAGGCAAGTTTATTATCTTAATATTTTCTTTTCTGGAATACTGTTCCAGGGTATTTCTGCTTTCCTTCTCTTCCTTCAGTTTCCTTTTCAGCACATCTACCTCGACTTCCAGGTCTTCATTTTTCCTTTCCAGGCTTTGGACCCGAGTTTTTAAATATTCATTTTCTTACCTTATCTCAAATATTTCGGACAGGTTTTTTTCAGTGTTAAGATGTATATTCTCCATTGTACTTTTGTCAGTGTTATTCTCCCCGTTGTTACTTAACTGTCTTTAGTACTTTGACCACTGCCAGTGAAACTGGTGATTTTTTTGTTACATCTCTTATCGCCTTTTGTCCTGCTTCTTTCTTTTACTTACTGATATTTCACGATTAGAAGATGCTACTGCTCCTGATTCGAATTCGCTTTCGGTGCTTCCCCTGGATCTCTTCTTGTGTTTTGTCATGTCTTCATTTTAATGTAAAAATAAATGTCGTAGAAAAGAATCCTCAGTCCCTGAATACACAAACACACACAACTGCAACGCCTGACTTCTTTGTTCACAAAAGTTGAACGTTTCGATCACCCCCCCCCCACACACACACACACACACACACACACACACACACACACACACACGCACGCACGCACGCACGCACCTCGCACACACACACACACACACACACACACACACACACACACAGCAATCTCTCTTTCTCTCTCTCACACACAAACCCCCACACACACACACACACACACACACACACACACACACACACACACAC
>CM065720.1:6206045-6208545 GCA_033310375.1 Conus canariensis
GTATGGTGGGCGTGAGGTAGTCTTTAAACTGTCCATCTGTACATAACACACAGACATTGTATGGTGGGCGTGAGGTAGTCTTTAAACTGTCCATCTGTACATAACACACAGACATTGCATGGTGGGCGTGAGGTAGTCTTTAAGACTGTCCATCTGTACATAACACACAGACATTGCATGGTGGGCGTGAGGTAGTCTTTAAACTGTCCATCTGTACATAACACACAGACATTGCATGGTGAGCATGAGTTAAACTGTCCATCTGTACATAACACACAGACATTGCATGGTGAGCATGAGTTAAACTGTCCATCTGTACATAACACACAGACATTGCATGGTGAGCATGAGTTAAACTGTCCATCTGTACATAACACACAGACATTGCATGGTGGGCGTGAGGTAGTCTTTAAACTGTCCATCTGTACATAACACACAGACATTGTATGGTGGGCGTGAGGTAGTCTTTAAGACTGTCCATCTGTACATAACGCACAGACATTGCATGGTGGGCGTGAGTTAGTCTTTAAACTGTCCATCTGTACATAACACACAGACATTGCATGGTGGGCGTGAGTTAGTCTTTAAGACTGTCCATCTGTACATAACGCACAGACATTGCATGGTGGGCGTGAGTTAGTCTTTAAGACTGTCCATCTGTACATAACGCACAGACATTGCATGGTGAGCGTGAGGTAGTCTTTAAGACTGTCCATCTGTACATAACGCACAGACATTGCATGGTGGGCGTGAGTTAGTCTTTAAAACTGTCCATCTGTACATAACGCACAGACATTGCATGGTAAGCGTGAGGTAGTCTTTAAGACTGTCCATCTGTACATAACACACAGACATTGCATGGTGGGCGTGAGGTAGTCTTTAAGACTGTCCATCTGTACATAACACACAGACATTGCATGGTGAGCATGAGTTAGTCTTTAAGACTGTCCATCTGTACATAACACACAGACATTGCATGGTGAGCATGAGTTAGTCTTTAAGACTGTCCATCTGTACATAACACACGGACATTGCATGGTGAGCATGAGTTAGTCTTTAAGACTGTCCATCTGTACATAACACACAGACATTGCATGGTGAGCATGAATTAGTCTTTAAGACTGTCCATCTGTACATAACACACAGACATTGCATGGTGAGCATGAGTTAGTCTTTAAGACTGTCCATCTGTACATAACACACAGACATTGCATGGTGAGCATGAGTTAGTCTTTAAGACTGTCCATCTGTACATAACGCACAGACATTGCATGGTGAGCATGAATTAGTCTTTAAGACTGTCCATCTGTACATAACACACAGACATTGCATGGTGAGCATGAGTTAGTCTTTAAGACTGTCCATCTGTACATAACACACAGACATTGCATGGTGAGCATGAGTTAAACTGTCCATCTGTACATAACGCACAGACATTGCATGGTGAGCATGAGTTAATCTTTATTTAAAGAAAAAGGGAGGGGGGTGAAGAAAAAAAGACGGTGGGCAAAAATAGGAGGATGGAGGCCCCTTCTATTTTTTTTTAAGAAGAAGAAGAAGACGAAGAACAAAAACAAAACAAGAACAAGAAGACGAAAAGAAAAAGTGGGGAAAATTGCAGGTTAAAGAAGAACAACAACAAAATAGTCAACATACGCAACACCACATCTGCTAAGTGTTGAGACCACACTGCACTTGATTTAAAGCTGATGGATAAATGAATTAATGACTAAGATGAGAGGATTTAACATGGGGGACTGTAGGATACGACTTAGCAGATGTAAGACCTCCCCTGTAGCCCAGTGCACTGGTTAGACCTTAGCTCCACTATAACAGTTTACCAAACAATGCCGACATATCAACCTTCATCAATCTCTCTACCAAATAATGCCAAAATATCATCAGCTCGCCTTTGCGTATGGATTTTTTTTCTTTTTTTTTTAAATCGACATCGTTGATAAAAGTGGGGAAATCTAGAAAAAGTGTCAAATCAAGGCAGTTAGTACGACAATGGCGGATGGCGACAGACCTACGGAACGGTCTAGACTCAAGCTTCGTGATGAAAGACCAGTGGAAGAAAAGCCGTCATTCTTTGAAGCACGACCCTACACAAAGCATGGCCAGGGGGCACAGACAGTAACTTAGGGACAGCTTTTAGTGCACTCTCTTTTACCGCTTCTCTATACACACACGCGCGCGCGCACGCACACACACATGCGCACGCGCACGCACGCACACACACACACACACACACACACACACACACACACACACACACATATATATATATATATATATACATATGCACATAATATATATATATATATAAGAGAGAGAGAGAGAGAGAGAGAGAGAGAGAGAGAGAGAGAGAGAGAGAGAGAGAGAGGAGACACTCTGTCAAATGACCAGAACAAACAAGCAAGTTGTCATCTCCCGACGTTTCGGCGCTTGGCCTTCTTCAGGACACGCTTTATTACTGCACTGACTCACAAACAATGCT
>CM065720.1:6213545-6231045 GCA_033310375.1 Conus canariensis
TGATGTTGTTAGCTGCGTTGGAGGGGAAAACTGGCAGTTGATGTTGTTAGCTGCGTTGGAGGGGAAAACTGGCAGTTGATGTTGTTAGCTGGGTGGGAGGGGAAAACTGGCAGTTGATGTTGTTAGCTGGGTGGGAGGGGAAAACTGGCAGTTGATGTTGTTAGCTGGGTGGGAGGGGAGAAGTGGTAGTTGATGTTGTTAGCTGGGTGGGAGGGGAGGGAGAAGTGGTAGTTGATGTTGTTAGCTGGGTGGGAGGGGAGGGGAGAAGTGATAGTTGATGTTGTTAGCTGGGTGGGAGGGGAAAACTGGCAGTTAGCGTTGTAGGCCGGGTGGGAGGAGAGAAGTGGCAGTTGATGTTGTTAGCTGGGTGGGAGAGGGAAACTGGCAGTTGATGTTGTTAGCTGCGTTGGGGGGAAAACTGGCAGTTGATGTTGTTAGCTGGGTGGGAGGGTAAAACTGGCAGTTGATGTTGTTAGCTGGGTGGGAGGGGAGAAGTGGTAGTTGATGTTGTTAGCTGGGTGGGAGAGGAGGGGAGAAGTGGTAGTTGATGTTGTTAGCTGGGTGGGAGGGGAGGGGAGAAGTGGTAGTTGATGTTGTTAGCTGGGTGGAAGGGGAGAAATGATAGTTGGTGTTGTTAGCTGGGTGGGAGGGGAGATGTGGTAGTTGGTGTTGTTAGCTGGGTGGGAGGGGAGAAATGGTAGTTGGTGTTGCTGGTTGGGTGGGAGGGTTTTATGTTAGCTTATGTGAGCGTTTTCGACAGTTGGGGTTGTTGGCTGGAAGGGGGGAGGGAGGGTTATAATAGTTAATGTTGTTTGCTGGGTGGGAGGGTTAGAGGTAGTTGATGTTGTTGGCTGGGTGGGGTGGTATGTGATAGTTAATGTTGTTTGCTGGGTGGGAGGGTTAGAGGTAGTTGATGTTGTTGGCTGGGTGGGGTGGTATGTGATAGTTAATGTTGTTTGCTGGGTGGGAGGGTTAGAGGTAGTTGATGTTGTTGGCTGGGTGGGGTGGTATGTGATAGTTAATGTTGTTTGCTGGGTGGGAGGGTTAGAGGTAGTTGATGTTGTTGGTTAAGATCAGAGAAATAACAGGACACACACAGACCAACAGACAGGGACTGGGGGTGACCAAAACTGAATGGTGGTCAAAGGCCAAAGGAAAAGCCAAAAGAGACATGATGATTCAGGAGATGAGAAAAGAAGAAGACCAAAAAAGACTCCAAAAAGCAGTCCAGCAGAGCCAGCAAGGGCAATGGACAACGTGGGAGAATGCACTCCAAAGAAGTCTCACTTGGAATGACATTTGGCACATGGCCCCTCTCAGGATCAGCTTCATTCTCAGATCTGCATATGACCTTCTGCCCTCAAATGCAAACCTGGTGAAGTGGGGGAAAACAGACGATCCTGCATGCCCCCTCTGCCATGAAAAACAAACAGTGGAGCATGTCCTAAGCTCATGTAAAGTAGCCCTGGCTCAAGGAAGGTACACATGGAGGCACAACCAAGTGCTCAAAGAGATTGTACAAGTAGTCTGGGCTAGTACCAACACCACAAAAGGGAAAATCAGGACTCCAAAAGCACCCGCAACATTCTTCACGGCAGGAGGCAGCAAATCATGGCCAAGAACAACAGTGCCACTCGAAACATGCAGGCAGAGTCTGCTGGACGGGGCAGATGACTGGGAGTGCACTGCAGACCTCCCAGAATGGAAGAGTCACCCAGAGATCATCAGCAAGAGTGGCATGAGACCAGACATAGTAGTCCACTCTAAGTCAACCAAGCAGCTGATCATGATCGAGCTCACGGTGCCATATGAGAACAGAATGGAGGCAGCTCAAATCTACAAGACTGAAAAGTATGCTGATCTGGCAAACAGCCTGAGGAGAGAAGGCTATCAGGTCAAAGTCCTCACTGCAGAAATTGGAGCTAGGGGGTTTGTAGGAACGTCTGCATACAGCCTCATGAAACAGCTCTCAGTTGCAGGGAAGGAAAAAACCAGAGCCCTGAAAGCAATGGCAGAAGCGGCAGAGAGGTGTTCAAGCTGGATCTGGTCAAGGAGGAACAAAAGTGAACTTCATAAGGCTTAATTTCCCTACAAATATCAGGTGTCCCTGTGGCTCAGTGGTTAAAGCGCGAGTCATTAAGTGGAAAATGAGCATGTCCAGAGGGTCATGGGTTCGAATCCCAGCCATGGCTCGTCCCAAGATGGGAAAAAAAAAGGGGCAGCAGAGGGACATCCGGAGTCATGAACCGGGTGTGGCCCAACCCCCCTAGAGTGTCAGGAGATAAGGGCCGAAACACTTGCTTGAAGGGGGCTTCTCTTCTGAGGACTCTCTGCTGCCACGCTCTCCACGAGTTTCTTTCTACTGTTGGCTGGGTGGGGTGGTATGTGATAGTTAATGTTGTTTGCTGGGTGGGAGGGTTAGAGGTAGTTGATGTTGTTGGCTGGGTGGGGTGGTATGTGATAGTTAATGTTGTTTGCTGGGTGGGAGGGTTAGAGGTAGTTGATGTTGTTGGCTGGGTGGGGTGGTATGTGATAGTTAATGTTGTTTGCTGGGTGGGAGGGTTAGAGGTAGTTGATGTTGTTGGCTGGGTGGGGTGGTATGTGATAGTTTTTGTTTGCTGGGTGGGAGGGTTAGAGGTAGTTGATGTTGTTGGCTGGGTGGGGTGGTATGTGATAGTTATTGTTGGTAGCTGGGTGGGAGGGTTAGAGGTAGTTGATGTTGTTGGCTGGGTGGGGTGGTATGTGATAGTCAATGTTGGTAGCTGGGTGGGGTGGTATGTGATAGTTAATGTTGGTAGCTGGGTGGAAGAGCTTTTGGTAGTCAATGTTGTCATCTGGGTGGGAGGTCATGTGGTAACGTTGTTGTTGGCTGGGTGGACGGGTGGGTAGGTGGTTGTTAATGTTGTTGGCTGCCAGGTCGCTATTCTATCATGAAGGTAGTGTGGAGACAAATCCTTTTTTAAACCAGAAGTGGTTACTGATATTGTCACGTCTTCTGTACGCAGTGGGGGGGGGGGGGGGGGGGGGGGAATGTGTGAGCTGGAGTTGGGGGGGGGGGGTAGATTTTAGATTGTAGTTACACTGCAGGAGACAGAAAGTGCAGAGGTAGATATTTGTTACAAGACAAAACGGGGAGAGATGGACAAGGTCAAAGAAGATGGTCTCTTCTGTCAGAAACAGGTTCAGGAGTTAAGACTTCTCACTGTCCCACAGTGTTCGCCCAGAGGGGCGTTTTGAGTCATGACAAGTCAGTAACGATGTTTCTGAACAGACGAATCCCTCTCAAAGACCTTGGTCTTGAAGTTGTGATCCTCACTGCACCAAGCATCGGACAGGTCGGATCTAGGAGAAAAAGAATTCCTTCTTTTGCAGCACGTGGACGGCGGGAAGAGTACAGAAGGCAGCACGTGGAGCCCGTAACTTTGTGGAAACACGGGAGTTGTCAGATATGCGGGCCGCGGAAATGGCCGGCTGGACACCTGAGGGAGGAACATGTGTTTGATCATCGATGGGGAAACGGCCGGCCGGGTGGAAAGTGGAAACACCAAGTAGGCTACTAACTGTAGACGATTTGAAGAAGAAGAAGGAGGAGGAGGAGGAGGAGAAGAAGGACACACACACACACACACACACACACACACACACACACACACACACACACACACACACACACACAGTCGTTTGCTCCCATGATGAACAGCTGCATGTCCATCCGTTCACAGTCATGCTGCTTGCCCGCTGGCAACGTGCATCAGTTTGGAGATAACGGCACGTTGCACCACGGGGAAAACTATTTCCCTCGTGATGTTTTCCTTCCGTTTCTCTGTGTGACTTATCATCACCTTGTAGAAGTTGTAGTGAACAACTCGGGTGTTAGTACTAACACAATCATCAGCAAATCTTTTGAAGATATTTCGAAGTTGACATGAAGCACTTATATGAGTGAACTTGTTTCTCGGAACTTACATCTTAGGTGCATGGCATACGTTGAATATCTTGTGGTCATACTATCTAATGCCACTTTATACGAATCCATCAAAGCAGTACCGTAATAATGTACGTATGCCGACGTTATCCATGTTATGTATGGAACTGTCGAATGCTTGATTTGGTAATACGAAGTTGGGACAGAGATTGTAACGCTGGGGAAAAAAAACAACCTTCACTTGACAATTTTTTATTTTCCCTGAAAGAAATCAAAGTTCCAGTGCCCAGTCAAAACATTTGCTGAACCGGTAGATCGGAGTTTGGCTGTTCCCAGGAAAACCTATATACTACAATTCTTTCTCCTGAACAGCCGCCGTGGCTTGCGGGCTGGGAGATTGTCGAGTCTAGTCGCATAGAGCTGTTTATTTGTGAGATTTTTCTGCCACAGCCAGCTCCAGGTGAATTTGCTATGGACTCAAACAGGAGGTCTGGAACTACACAGTCATGTTTCTTCCACTTACAGAATACGTCTTAGGTGGCGTTGCTCAAAATTCCCGACCAACACTGAAAATGTCTGTCTTTCTCGAGCCTTGTGAACGCTGGGATAGAAATGACAGGACACGCAGGGTACGGTCCTGACACATGATCTCTAAGAGGTATAGCATTATCTTCCTCATCCCCATCCACATCGATCAGCGATAAAAATGTCACTAGTTCTGCGGCCTGTCGTACATTATTCTGGTGGTGCCGTCAGTTTCAATTTCTGCTCTGTGTTCATGCCCTTTGTATGCTCGTGTGGAAGTCATCAGCATCGGCAAGTTCACACACACACACACACACACACACACACAACACACACACACACACACACACCACACACTCCACTCTCTCTCTCTCTCTCTCTCTCTCTCTCTCTCTCTCTCCCCTCTCTCTCAATGGTGTATGGTGAACTTGGTCGATTTCCTCTCTTTGTTCAAGCTTCAGTACGGTGTATTTCTTATTGGCTTAGACTTTGTGCATTACCTGAAAACAGATTTTCTAACATGGCTTACCAAATGCTTAAAGAAATGGACGATAAAGAAAAGGAAACGTGGGCCACTAAAGTCAGAAGAATGTTGTGTGTAAATGGTTTTGGACATGTATGGTGTTCACAGGGTGTCGGAAACAGAGAAAGTTTCCTGAAGGAATTTAAACAACGATTGATTGATTGCGCTAAACAAAATTGGTTGTCAAAACTCTCTGACAGCAACCGATACGAACTTTACTGTAGTTTTAAAAGCTTATTGGAGCGTGAACAATATTTCGATGTTATTAATTCACATTACGTTAGAAACATGTTCACTAAATTTCGTTTGGGAATAACAGATCTGAAGTGTAACGCATATAGATACAAATCAGAAGATATCGACGTGTTACAATGTCCTTTTTGTCTAGCCTCTCAAGAAGATGAAACCCATTTTTTGTTCTTCTGCCCGATTTACGACGACCTACGTAAGAAATATCTGTCAGGTTTCAATTTGTTGTTCTACAGAACGCAGAAATTATCCATTCTCAATACCACTATTCCAACATCAACAGTGAATCTGGCCAAGTTTATTTTTTATGCCTTCAAATTCCGCAGTAACATGTTGGATCACCTCTTTTCACGTGCGACTGTGGATAAATTCATTGTTTGATTTGTTGTCACGTATTGCTTACGGGCTGCTGGCCTACTATTCTTTCATGCGTCATCTCCCGTTATCTTGCGTAAATTTTTTGATTGTGTACGTGTGTGCTTGCTCGCGTGCGTTTATTTTTGTGTGAGCGCTTGCGCACTCACGTGTTCCATTCCTGTTTACTTGAAGAGAGAGGAGAGAGAGAGAGAGAGAGAGAGAGAGAGAGAGAGAGAGAGAGAGTGAGTTCTAAAGTATTATGTGTGTAACGACGTCACAGAAAAGCTCCACAATGATATTCATAATAACTCACTCGATTGTATGGACACAACGTCTGAACAATAAACCATCTGAAGTCTGAAGTCTGAAGTCTCTCTCTCTCTCCAAACACACACACACACACACACACACACACACACACACACACACACACACACACACACATGTCTACATTATGACATATATCAGGAAAGCGGTTTGTTTTTGCCTGGCCTTTTCGCTTTGAGAGAGAGAGAGAGAGAGAGAGAGAGAGGAGAGAGAGAGAGAGAGAGAGAAGAGAGAGAGAGAGAGAGAGGAGAGAGAGAGAGAGAGACTCAAGACTCAAGACTCAAGATAATTTATTCATTTTAGGCCTTTGCCCCTCATGAAGGGGTGCAAGAAAATACAATCATAGAAGTACCATAAGAACTAGACACAGATAACAAACATGAATTCAGAAACGATCTTAAGATAGCATAAGGGATCGCAGTTTAAACGCTTTAAATAGATAAATCGACAAATTTCGGACTGTTTGTTCATGAGTACATGCCAAAAGCAGTACTAATCTGAAATGGTTTGGGTCTTTGTAATACTTCAACGGTATATACTGAGTTCTTAAGTTTGCAGGACAGGACAACATAACACAAAATGCAATTCGCTTTCTGTCTCCTCTCTGCAAAGCTGGCACATTAAATCTTCATCGCTATGGAATCGATGACGGTAATAATGCACAGCAATTTCAGAAATACCAAGTCTAAATCTAGTAGTTACATACCTTAAATGCGTATCCAGATGAAGCAAAAGATAAGTTTTAACATTAGGCACAATGCAAAACGTCCTGTAAACATTAAATCTTTCACTATTACTAATATGATAATTCCACTCTTGCCATCTGCACGCAATTAGTCTATCTCTAAAGATTCGGAGAAAATCATCAATTGCATCAACCCCTTGGTTCAACCAGACATAACCAAACCCATACATGTATAATTTACAACGAACATTTGAAGCCCAGTTTCTTTTATCACGTTCGTCCAAATCAAACAACATGCGATAAGCCTTATATGGTAATCTATGCTCATCCATTCTTGTTAATTTTAACCAAAACCTAATACATTTTATAACAGAATTTATGTAAATAGGATACCTGTTCGTTTCTCCATACACCAGATCGTTTGGTGTTCGAAAATCGACGCCTAGAAAACGTTTGAGAGCGTACAAATGTACTTTTTCGCAATGTACAGCTGCATTATCCAGTCCCCATAATTCCGCACCATACTGAAGCATTGGCTGAATCTGTGAGTCGAATAATTTTAGAAGCGTGTTCAGAGAATTATTTTTCAACTTATATAGTTTTTGCAAAATGCATAACAGAGCATTCTTGGCTCGGCTGGAAAGGCTATTGCACGCGGCTACAAAACTAAGCCTTGTAGAGAAGTATATTCCTAGGTATTTGTATACGTTAACAACAGGCATTCTTATTCCATTATAAGTCCATTTCTCATTAGCAGATAAATAACCCCCTTTCCTAAATACAACAACATTACTTTTATTCATATTCACCTTCAAATGTAGTGCTGACGCTGCGCCATACAAACTGTTTATCTGTGTTTGCAGGCCAATAACTGTTTCTGCCAGCAAAGCTACATCATCAGCCAGTAATAATATAAACAGCTCAAAGTAATCATGTGTAAATACCATGTTTGCCTCTTCTTATAACTTCTAATGCTAATTCGTTGATAAATAAAGAGAACAATATAGGGCTGCAAACATCACCTTGTTTCACCCCACGTGTACAATTAATATACTCAGTCAGTTTAACTCCACATCTGACCCTAGCTTTCACATTTATGTACATACTACGAATACATTTATACAACTTGCCTTTAATCCCATTTTTCAAAAGGATCGGCCATAACAAGTTTCTTTCTATGGAGTCAAACGCCTTTTCAAAGTCAATGAAGGCAATGTAAAGTTTACGGTTGAAACAAAACTGTTTTTGTATTAATGCTAACAAAGTAAACATATGGTCAGTTGTAGAATATCCTCTTTTAAATCCCGCTTGATGTTCGCCTGTCAAGTTATATTCTTCTATCCATTCTCTAAGTCTATTATTTATGACTGCACTATAAATTTTACTGCTAATGTCACACAAAGATATACCTCTATAATTGCTAGGATTATTTACATCGCCTTTTTTAAATAAAGGAATTATTATAGACTCTGTCCAGCTGTCGGGGAAAATTCCCTGGTCAAACAATACGTTGAAAAATTTCACAAAAAAATCAACTGTCCGATCTCCTGCATATTTCAGCATTTCCCCAATTATACCATCTGGTCCTGCAGCTTTGCCATTTTTTAATTTTCTTATTGCAACCATTACTTCTTCTCTTGATATAGGGCGGTTCACAGCTGTCATTTCCTCTTCGTCCTGATAAATGTATTCTAAATCAGTGTCTGTCGTATCTACGCTTGGAGTTGCATCTATTTCAAGTAGGTCTTTAAAATGCTTAAACCAGTCATCGACAGTTAAGTTATTATGAACTTGTTTACGTTTAAAGGATATCCTATGAACAGTTTCCCAAAACTGCTCTTTGACTGTTGACTGTTGAGACAAGTTTTTCCAACAACATATCATTGTACTGTTTTTCTTTTCTTTTCAACATATTCTTATATTCTCTTCTCGCAATACAGTAAGCATCACCGTCACTTTTACCCCTTGTTTTCCTGAATATCGAGAGCAAACCTTTCGCGCTACTCTTACTTAATCTGCATTCCTTGTCATACCAGTCATTTTCATCCCTTTTTGACAAACAAATATTCTTTTTCATACAGCTAGCTTGTTTTCTAATACATTCATTGAACATGTTCAAAGCATCGTTACAATCATGATCAACCAAATCAATCGCACGATCGAAGAGCGACAATGTTTCCTCAGACTGCATGGCATTAGTATAAACATTCTCAAAGTCAGAGTTCCACACAAATTTTTCAGTATACTGTTGTACATCCACCAGAGCGGAAACACATACCTTGTTTGAACTCCCAGGCAATTGCATATATAACTCAACAGGTAAATGGTCTGATTCCAATCTTTCTGATACAATCAGTTTACAAGAAGAACACAGAAGGGTTAGTAGTTCTTTAGAGACTAGAAAATAATCATTAACGCTGTTTCCTGTTTCTGATATATATGTGTAATTGCCATCAGTGTCACCATTGCAAATGCCATTAAGTATACATAAACCAAGCGCTGTACACATGTTTAACAAACATTTTCCATAAGAATTAAGTACACTGTCAGCAGATTTTCTTACATGACCAGTGGAAACAGAATGGCTATTAAAATGATTTCCAAATAAACCATCATCAAACACATCAGGAGAAAAACTGGAAGTTCTCCCGTTTAAATCTCCTGATAAAATCACAAAAACATCATCAAACCCAGTCATACAATCAAAAATACATTCCTCAAGTGCACTTATACCGTTATCAATATCAAAATGTGTATAATAAGGTGAGCCCTCTGGTGGAACATAGGCACATGCATATATGACATCTGCTGTTAAACCAAAAAGACTTTTATCAATCAGAAACAAGAGAACATTTGGCGAATTAATCTTGACTTCTTGAATATAAAACATAATTTCATTTCGAATAAGACACAGTACGCCACCTGACATTCTTCCTTTTTTAGTGAATTTAATGGCTGGCTTGGAAAAAATAGTATAACCTGGAAATGTGACATATTGGATATCATCTACAAACGTTTCTACTAGACATACGACATCAAATTTAAACAAATAAGACATGAAATCTCTGTTATTCACCTTGGACAGTAGACCATTTACATTCCAATGTATAAACGAAAGAGAAGTCTCGCATTTTCTAGAACCATCACTAACATTGCATAATATGCCACTATTCGTACACTGTCGTCCATTCTGAGATATTAAAGATTGATTTTTGTCTTGTTTGATCGATGGAACATTGTTATAAGTTGTACGCCTTTCCTTGCCATTTTCCTTGTGAGATGTCCCCTCATTTAAACCACAAACAATAACATCTGACAGTACATAACGCTCTGGTTCTTGGAAATGACCGTCAACAGTTCTCTTTTTGTCCGTGCAATCCATTGTATTATCCATTCTATTATGTGACGAGTCTACATCGCACGTGTTTGTACAAAAATCATTACATATAATAGATACGATACCAGAACTCGAAAAAGTATTATTTAACATCCCATCATCTATTGTCACCCCCCTCCCCTGTACCTCAACCAATCCAATATTTACATTGTGAACCGCTTCTTTACTCACTGCGCGTACGTGCCTGACCTCTGTACAAGCCGTCCATTCCACACGGTTGTCACGCACCCTCCTGTCATAAACTGCCGGTGTCAAGCTGGGCTGGCCACACCCCTATTCACACTCCCTAAGATTTTGCCCCTCAAGATAAAACTTTTTTCCCTCGATGAGGAGGTGGTCGAATATCATTGAAGCCCGTTTACCCTCCCCTCTGGCTTTCTTCAGAAAAGGGTATAGTAATCGTCGCACATTTCTGACACGGAGAGAAAAATCCTCGCTTATAAACACTTCACTGCCCTTCAATTTATGTTTGGCCTTAAGAATTTTTTCTTTGTCTTTGTAGAAAGTGCAGCGGGTGATGATCGGTGAGTTAGGCTTGGAATTTAGACGATGTACGCGGTCAAACTGGAAGTCACCTGTCAGTCCAAGTTTGTCCACAATCACATCACTGATCAGTCCTTCACAGTCTGACTGTGTTTCGTTCTGCGCACGAGGAAGTCCATAGAAAATCAAGATTGTTCCTCTTCGAGCGACCTTCCAGATCGTCAGTTTTCCGTTCGTTTTCTTCCATCCTCTTCTTCAACGCGTCGTTCTCCCGTCGAAGATCGGACACTTCATCCTTCAGGGACTTCACCTCCTCTTGTAGTGCAGCGTGACCATCCCGAATGTCTTTCATATCATCTTTGATGTCGCTAATAATGTCTTTCATATTTCTAATGTCTTGGTTTATGTTATCAAATTTTTCACTTAAAGTCTGCATCATGGACATCAAATTTTGCATGGTCGGTTCAGGAAGCGAAGTAGAACTGGTAGTAACGGTTCCCGATTTCTCAGCGCTGGGACTTCGAGTTCCGCTGGTTATGCTGGTTTGCCGAAAGCTGTCCTTCCGATGCCCAGGGTTGGTGGTCCGAGGTCCGGGGTTCCGTTCAATGTCGCCGCATTGAAGCAGAAACCCCCTTAGAACAAGCATGTGAGGAGGCAGCCTATTATGACACCGCCTGTCAGCGACTTCACTTTCAATGTCCTCTGAAACATGGCGACATATTTGCTGGCCCTTTCACTCATAAACTTGATAAATGTTGGCAGAAAACAACCACATTTTGAACGAAAGTCCAGCTGTGATGACGGCATGATCCTTCATAGAGATGTCTGCCAATTCCAAGGATCGGACACTGTCAAATTACTGCGTAATTACACAATTTGTACAGAGCTCATGACCAACACGTCCGTCGCCTCCGAATTCAGTTCATGCCCCCGAGAGAGAGAGAGAGAGAGAGAGAGAGAGAGAGAGAGGAGAGAGAGAGTTGATTAATCCGCCTTTCATGATTGTCTGGTCTCTTCAACTTGGTCCCAATCCAAGCTGTTGATAGCAGAGTAGATACTAAATGAAAGGGACATCTTACCAAACCACACGGTGTTCCTTACAGATTGTCGAGCCGTCCTTCAAAGCCTCCAGAGGAGAAAAAGAGCAGATCCTACAGGAAATCATACAGGAACTGCACACCTTGAGGAGGAAAACAACACCAGTCCTGCAGTGGATTCCCTCCCACTGTGGTATTGCAGGAAATGAAGAGGGAGACAGACTCTCCAAGGCGGGCAGCCAACGGGACCAAATAGCCCATGCTGTATCCTACAGAGAGGCGAAGACCATCATCCGCAGCCAGTCCAGGACAGCATGGAGAGAAAGACTACAGGTGGAGGTAGAGAAGGATGATATTCACCATCTTCAGCGTGCCCAACAAGTCGCCATCTTCAGAGTAAGAACTGGACATTGTCAGTTGCTCTCCCACCTCTATCGCCTGAATATATCGCACACAGATGAGTGCCCATGTGGCACTGGCCCACAAAACCCAGCCCACGTACTTCAGTCCTGTCCCACGTTCGACAGCCTGCGGCGTGAGTTCTGGCCCGGTGCAGTGGAACTCCAAGAAAAGCTGTGGGGAACGGCGGACTCACTCCGACGGACCGCTGACTTTGCCCAAGCTACCGGACTTTCTATCTGACCAGCATGACCAGGGAACGCAGAAGAAAGAAGAAGAAGAAGAAGAAGAAAAGAAGAAGTTAGCAGAGTATCTCCTACCTTCATGTCTCCCATTCTATCTGTGTCAGCTAGTTACCGGCTACCAGACAGATTCGGCACTTTTCAACGGGAGACGGGTTTTTTTTCAGTCTGAGTATTTATTGATTCTGTCTCCATTCATAGGTACATCTATTCTTGATGTATTATTTTAGTTTCAGTTTGGCTTCAATCTGTCCATTTGCGTCATCATCAGCAATAGCAGCGGCAACAGCAGCAGCAACAGCAGCAGCACCTCTCTTTTCCTCTCCCTGTATCTGTCTGACTGTCTGTCTGCCTGTCTGTCTGCCTGTCTGTCTGCCTGTCTGTCTGCTTGTCTGTCTGTCTGTCTGTCTTCGCCCATCTTTCTTAATTATTTTGTTTGACTTCTATAATTATGAAGAAAGATTTTTTTCAAAGAATGAGAGACAACAAATATAAATAACAAGAAATATATAAACAGTTAAAAAAAAAAGTGAAACAAAACAAAACCAGAGAGACAGACAGGCAGACAGACAGACTGAGAGACAAATAGATGAAAGAGAAGAATGAAAGGAAAGACAAAAGGTAGACGAACAGACGGACAGACACACACATTGTCAGACACAAATAGGAAGATTAATAAACACAGTTTCTGTGGAAAACACTTCAGCTTAATATTCTTATCTGACCCCCATCTGTTGAGGCATTTCATGGTTTGTTTGTTTTGGTTTTTTTTTGTGCATTCCAGTCTCCCTGAACGAGGAGGATGCCTTTCTTGTCAGTCTTACTGCTGACTGGAGCCGGGAATAGAATTCTTCCGTCTGGCTGTCATCACTTATTTGCACTATCGTTCTGTTGAATACTTTTGCTCGGAGGTGAACGATTATAATCTTGCAGGAAACAGGGTTGCATCCCAGTTTAGCGTTCTTGATGTTCCTGTTGACTGAAAATTCCACGCCATAGACATGCTTGTGTTCTCCTCCATCACCGTGGCACGGGACATGCCCTTCTACTGTCTTCTTCTACGTCGTTCTTCCATCTTACTTCTCAGAGGCCGAGAGTGCACCAAGAATGTCTGTCCATTTCATGGGTCAGTTCTTTCAACCTCCCAACCTGCCTGAGTGTTCTTACGTTCCAGATGGCAAATGTGATGACCACCGAACTGACTCGGTGGCAGTGCAGTGTCTCCTCCGATGGGTTGCCTCTTGACGACTTGACATTGACTGCCTCCTGGTGATTACCGGTGCCGGGGCTGTGGCGGGCCGGGCCCGCTGTGGCTGTGGACGGAGGTTCGGAACGAGCGGCGTGGGTGCACTGTCACTGTAGTGGCACGGAAGATGGGACAGCACAACAAAAAAAAGTGATGATGCTCCTTCAAAGAATGCTCTTTTCTGTCTTCTTCTTCTTCTTTCTTTGAGTGTCCACCCTCATCGAGTTGAAGATTCTGACACTTTTGTGTGTATGACCGTTTTTTATCCCGCCCTTAAGGCAGCCATACTCCAACTTCGGGGAAGGTGCATGCTATGTGTAACGTGTCATCCATACCAACGGCCAAACTGGCCTTCTCTTCCGAAAGTTGGTGATGGGATTTGACGTGTGTGCAAGATGTTGTGCGTGCGTTCACACGCGGAACCTCGGTTTATAGTCTCATTCGAAGGACTGTATGGGGAATGGAGTCAGAACCAATGTTAACTCCGAAGGAAAAATCCCCCTGTACCGAAATTCGAACCCTAACCTCAGGATCACGAGTCTGGCGCTCTGCCAACTGAGCTATTCCGGCCCCATGTCTGTTTGTGGGTCCCTCAGCAGCACATTTCTCGTGTCCGCCACGGTGGAGGTTGATGGATGGCGAGGTCATTGTTAACCCGTGCTGTGACCGATTCTATATGATTTCTGTATTTGTTTCTTCCACATGTGGAGTTTCTTGGGCAAAAATCGAATCTGGCAGAACCTGTCCCTTTCCAGATCGGATTTCCTGGTTAGAATTACTCCCGACACGCGTCAGGTAGTATTGGGTTTACATGCTTACCAGTGGCGGAGGGAAAGCCTCCGACTTGACTTAGTGTAGATACACACGAAGACAGGGAGAATTCCAGCGGCCCCAACAACAAAGGACAACGCCTGCTAGAATTTGCCATTGATAAAGATTTGTTTCTAGCTAACAATCTTGGTAAGCATAAAACATCCCGACGATGGACATGGCACTTCCCAAACGGTCAGTACCGCAACCAGACAGACTATATCCTTGTGAAAGACTGTATCCTGGTGAAAGACTATATCCTGGTGAAAGACTATATCCTGGTGAAAGACTATATCCTTGAGAAAACCCCGTGCAAGTCTGGCATCAACAGGACGAAGACAAGGATATTCCCAGAAGCTGATGGTGGTAATGACTATGACCTTGTCATGATGAGCTCTGAAGTACGTTTGAAGAACGGGACGAGCGTTAAAGACAGCTGTCTCACACTACATCGTGACAAACTGAAAGGTCCTGATATCGCTGTACAATTCAAAGTGGCCATAGAAGGATAATTCTCCACACAACTTCTCTCAAAAAAAAAGAACTCGAAGCTTTCACAAAAATTTCAACCAAGGGTTGACTGATGCTTTGCAAATGGAAATCGAATTTTGAATCTCAAGCAACATCTGGGAAATGTGTGACGTCAGAAGGACCTAAGCACCGCTGAAGGAGGCTGAGGGAGAAAAACACCACGCTAGAAACAAGAATATTGGTAAAGAATTAAAGAACACAAAGGACAACTGGATCAAGCAGCAATGTGAGGACGCTGGACAAGAATATATCCATGAAACACAAGGTCAAACTCCTGCGTGCACAGGTATCTTCTATCAGCTTGTACACCTGCGACATACAGACCCTCACGAGTTACTTGACTTATGCCTCTTGATTCCTTGAGGAACACAGGGCCGCGACGACACTCCTCCAACGCACGCGATTCTGGCAGGTCCTCCTTAGCTCGGCCCACGTCATTCCGGCGGCCTTCACCTCAGCGTCGACACTCCTGCGCCAAGTCTGTTTTGGTCGATCCACTTTCCGCTTTCCTTGTGGATTCCAGTCCAGAGCCTGCCTGGTTACATTGGATACAGGCTTCCATAGCGTGTGGCCGATCCATCCCCATTTCCTTTTCTTTATCTCAGTTTCAATTGGGACGTGTCTCATCCTGTCCCACAGTTGTTCGTTGGAGATGACCTCCGGCCACCTGACGTTGAGGATGTTTCTGAGACATCTGTTGATGAATATCTGTAGCTTGTTGGTGTTGGTCTTGGTTACCCGCCATGTTTCTGAACCATATAGAAGAACGGACCCTCATAGCGGATCTGAAAAGCGGAATGGAGGTCACGGACAGGGACAGGGAACACATGTGTTTAGACCCCGGCCTTGGCACCGTTTTTCAGTGTAGTTCCTCAGTGACAGAGCTTTCCCAAGGAGTAAAGGTAGAAGAAAAGAAGAAGAGTTCTTGCTTTCACTGATTTTACGTTTCTGATTGAGAGGGATGACGCTCACTCACCCGTAAAAGTATACAAAAATGTAATGACGCCCTATGTAATGGACTGAAAGACGGGGATTCATTTGTGACACAGACTGTACGATTAATCGATGTTTCGGTTATTAGAAATTACAATGCTGTTTATACCAAAATAAAAGGGAGTTTGCCGGGATCGCGTCGAGGAGCATATCTCTATCTATCTGTCTCTCTGTGCATCTCTCTTGATAGATAGATAGATAGATAGATAGATAGATAGATAGATAGATAGATAGATAAGTAGATAAGTAGATAGTAGTAGATAGATAGACAGATAGATAAGCAGATAGACAGATAGATAAGCAGACAGACAGACAGATAGATAGATTGATCACACACACACACACACACACACACACACACACACACACACACACACACACACACACACACACTCACTCACTCACTCACTCACTCACTCACAGATGCTTTCCCACGCTGATATACAGGTACATGAAAGTAACGCGTACATGTCCTTTGTTTCTGCATGCTGTGCCTTCATACCAGGGGTCAACAATTAATGTTAGATCGCCCGATTCTTAGAGCCTGCAAAGATACTTTCTTCCGCACCAACTCAGCAGCAGCCAGGCATGGTAATACGTATTTTAACTCTCTTCTTCCTGAGAAACCAAAACACTTGTAAGAAGTGTCACTAGTTTATGTTACCTAATCCAAAAAATTAAGATTGAAAAGAAAGAAAGAAAGAAAGAAAGAAAGAAAGAAAGAAAGAAAGAAAGAAAAGAAAAAAAGAAAAGAAAAGTTTTGCAATTCTTCGCTAAAATCTATCATTTGCATAATTCATACATTTAAAGAGCCGGTTTTCTATTGCCTTACTTTTTGGTGGTTTATAATGTTGTATTGTTCCGAAGGTCCTTGGAAATGCAAGTACACAATCTGCTGTCCCTCCTTCCTCCACCGACTGCTTCCCTCTTCCCTCAGTCTCTCTGTCACAGTGACACATGTCCTTTCACAGTGTTGCGACTTGCATAATGTCAGACATAAACATTTTACAGCAGACTCCAGGAAAACCTTATTCAGAGATGTCCCACCTGATGATGTGACCTTTGAGTTTCTGAGGGAAATCAACATTTTTTCACCTGATCTAAGATTTTACGGAGGAAAGATCTTTAACAAAATTCCCGGTGCTGTTTTTTTATTTTTTTTTTTGTTGGGGGGTTTTGGGGGGGGGGCTGGGTTTTTTTTTTTTTTTTTTTTTTTTGTGCAGGTGAGTTTTAAAGAGTTGTGTGATTTCTTTTTTTTTAACCCTAACTCTAACCCTAAATGACTTGTTAGTTAACTTCAACGTGGTGACAGCCCTAATATGGCCCTTTTCCGGTCGGCCGGGCAATAAGCAACATTGCCATTACCATCTCTGTTTTTCTCGATCTCATGGTACAAAGTTTAGAAAACGTAGCGGGGATCAGACAAAAAAATAAGCAAAATAACCAGGAATACCCGAAGGAAGTCTTGACACATGTCTAAGCTCCTCCCCACCCCACCCCCACCCCCGCCCCCACCCCCCACCCACGGACACACAGAGACATCCTGGCAGGAAGCACATGCAGGAAACGAGCCTAATTTGGCTAATTTGCCTTCAACAGAGTGCATAGAAAAAAAAAACGAAAGGTCTAGTCCGTCTCCGGCGACACGCGTTGAAATAAATAAATGAGCCGACAAACAAAACAGACGGACGGACATAGACAAGTCAGAACGGGACATAGAAGAAGGAAACAAACGTGTTCTTGATCGTTGATCGTCTTACTAGTCTATCGA
>CM065720.1:6241045-6248545 GCA_033310375.1 Conus canariensis
TCATGGGCAGGCATGAGAAGGGGAGGTAATTACGGACCAGGCTATTATGTCGACAGGTGGGAAGGCTGAGAAGATGAAACGAACAATAATTGCGGTATTGAGCTGATTAGAAAACGATCCCTCTCCGTCTGTCTGTTGTCTGTCTGCCTGTTTGTCTCTCTCTCTCTCTCTCTTCTCTCTCTCTCTCTCTCTCTCTCTGTGTGTGTGTGTGTGTGTGTGTGTGTGTGTGTTCACATTTGTCATTTATAATATTTTCATTCTGCATTTGCGTGAATGGTGAGCATTCGGTATACCTCCACTTCTTTCTTCTGTTACATTACAGAACTATTCATCATCTGTTGGTTCTTGATGTATTGCTTCTCTTAACTATAGCCTACAGGCTTACAATGTTATGTCATGGCTATGTCACATCATACAGTATTTCAAATGTTATTGCTGTATTGACCGTTCTCTTCTAGTCATTTAAGTTTGCTTGAAACTATGGTTTGCTTAGAAAGATAGTAACTAAGGTAAGGTAATGTTGCTTATAGCTCTCAGTGTTTTGAACAGGTTGGTTTTAATCGCGAAGGCTTATTATGGTGGTTACTGTACTGAGAAAGCGGATGAAGAATAGGAGTAAGTTAGAAGCTGGCCATTTGATAAATGTGAGCATTGATGGCTCGTATGTCGATCCCTGCTTTTGTTTTGCCTTTCTGCATTTTCCGCATTTTATAGATGTCCTGAGCTCCTCGTTTATCAAGAGGCTAAGTGCGCATATAATTTATCTTACTCATGATGATGATGATGTTGATAGTGACGATCATTTGGTGTTTAACGTAGTCACAATCAATGTTGACTAGAGTCATATAAGAGCAGGCCTGGAAGCTTGAGAATCCCAGACGGGAGCACAGCAGCTTTGGTTTGCCACCCAGGAAAGATAACCAGAGTAACATAAAGGAGTACAAGAACAACAGCAGCAGCCGTTACAACAATGACAACAACAACAACAGAAAAAACAGTAATCTCTCTCTCTCTCTCTCTCTCTTTTCTCTCTCACACACACACACACACACACACACACACACACACACACACACACATGTATACACACACGTACAGAGAGAGAGAGAGAGAGAGAGAGAGAGAGAGAGAGAGACAGAGACAGAGACAGAGACAGAGAGACAGAGAGAAACACGCCCGCACGCCATTCACAAATAGATTCACTGTCAGGCTGAAAGGAATCTCAATGGGGCGCAGGTGTGTTTCCCACTAATGCTGTTCATTGATTAGCCAGAGGACATGTTTCCTTACCGAGTCACGGATAACCACATCTGTTACAGTTTAAATTCGTTGTAGAAAACTTGTATATGAAGGACGTACCACGGGCTAAGTTGGGAGGCTTGGTGGAGGATTTGGGAGTGAGTGCTTGTAAATGATGGGTTATAATGACAGTGCTTTAGGCGTGTATCGTATTCGGGTTAGTCTTTGGACACTGAGAGATGGAAAGGAAACTGATCTGGGCGGGTGGTGTGGTTCGCTTCAAAGTAAACTGATGTTGA
Organism: Conus canariensis; assembly: GCA_033310375.1. Taxonomy (NCBI): domain Eukaryota; kingdom Metazoa; phylum Mollusca; class Gastropoda; order Neogastropoda; family Conidae; genus Conus; species Conus canariensis. The sequence continues at coordinate 6,242,584 of CM065720.1, forward strand.
CGTGTATTGAAGACTACTTGTATATTACATTTCGCTTTTTCTACATTAACGGCTAAAATCAGCGTGGGAAACGTAGATCTATGTTGTGATTGCCGTGGGTTTGAATAAAAATGGCATGCATATCCTGACATTAATGTTCTGTCCAAAAATAGATAGATTTAAACAAGTCGCACAACGGTGTTCCCGAAAGTCAACTTTGTAAAACAAAAAAATGCGTAGATCTGAATAGGCCCTCTCAAAATCAAGTTGTTGGTCCTTACGTTTATGGTTCCTGGATTTGAATGTATGAATAACTCTCAACAGCACAGTGTCAGTGAAGAAAACGTTGATGACTGCAGGATCCACTGGATAAAAATAAGCCAGACCTGTGGAATGATATAAGATCCTAGAGCAGACACTGCAACGTATTTTTCAAAACAAATCGATTTTTTTAATTCTTTGGGTTTTTTTTTCTTCTTTGTATTCCGCATTAAACTTTAAAACAAATTTCTTGAGATCAATGCCAAAACTCATCTGGTGGATCTAACAAAAATAACTGGGAATGTATAATTTCAGAGAGCACAAGATATTGATACAGGCACCATGCCAAACGGTGGGCCTATTATCTGATTTTTTCAACCACACGCTGAATTGTGATTTGATTTATAAAACCTTTTCCTTTGACTTCGTGATTTCATAGTCCTCCTGAACTCCTATAACTCAAAGATCTCGAAATTGTAAGTCTTCGTGAGTCCCGTCCCATTCTCATTGACCGACACATTTCACCATACTTGCCTTTCAAGCTGTTTTAAATCGTTTGTATTGTTTTTAGTATTAAATGAAATTCTTGATACTCATCCAAATCTGTAGGTTCTGCTAAATCACTAGATGCGTTTTCTCCTCCAAGCATAAGATTCGTGTCAGCTACATATCTTAAACAATTTCTGGATTGTTTACTAAAATATCTATTATGTCTTCTTTTTCTCTGATCATGACAGCTAAAAATTTCAATGAATAGATAGGATCAAATCAAAACGCCCTGTCTTCAGCCAGTTTGCCATTTTAAGCACTCTTAATGCAAACAAAACATTCGGTGGCAAAACAAACCGGAATCCAATCCAAACAGAAACAGATCTCTTAACACACACTCCCGAATTCGTCATCAAAAGAGTTTTCTGGCAGAATGATAATCATCCAAATCCTTCGTTTTCATAAATTCTTAATCAGTTCGTAAATGAGTGTCATATTATCCTCAATTAGAAATAGAGCCGGTTTTCTCATCTGTAACAGTAGTACAGTTATATAACTTGATCTGATATCATAAACGGTTTTAAAACGAAATTTGTCTGCCGTTGCTGATGTTTAGGTTTATATCCTTCATAAAGGCGTCCTCTTACTGAGTTTATGAGAACTTTATGTTTTTGTTTTCGATCCACCATTAAATTATCTTATTATCTATGGTCCCAACTGTCAAACAACAAAACTTTAAAGAATTCTTTCGTGAAGCCACGCGTTCCAGAACTTTGATTACAATGAACAATAAACAAGTACGGTAACTCTTCCTCCCATCTTAGTTCTCCAAAGGAATGCTGCTTGCGACACCGAATCGTCTAGCAGACATGACAGCACAGAGCACACAGAACAAACAAGGAAACATCCCCAGAAAAGGATGCTCCAAACTTGCCCATATACCCCATACTTAACACATCTACACAGCAACAAGAACTGGAGAAATTGATAAATATAAAGTAACTTTTATTCAAGACTGGCACAGCGTTTTTAAACTTGAATAAAGTAGGATAGTACAACAGTTTTTACTTTATTGCCATGCATCTGCAGCTCCAAGAGGTGTTTTGTTTTCTTCCACGGTTTCTCTGATTGCCTTGCGTTAAATTGGTACAAGATGCAAAGCATATAAACGTACTCCCAGTTTATCTTGAATACACGGGAAATATTCCGTAAAGAAACAAAACCGTTTTGGGCCGTTATATACGTTAGAAGCGGCTATTCTGGTAAAATAAACCATCGGCCATCATTTGTGACCCATAATGGACATACCTACAAATTTTCAGAAAGATCGGCCAAGTACTTTCTGAGATATTCCATAAACAAGAAAAACCGTTTTGGGCCGTTATAGCCGTTAGTAATGGAAGAACAACCGTTTTGGGCCGTTATAGCCGTTAGTAACGGCTATAACGGTAATACAAAACATCGGGCATCATCCGTGTCTCATAATGAACATACCTGCTAATTTTCAGAAAGATCGGCCAAGTACTTTCTGAGATATTCCATAAAGAAGAAAAACAGTTAGGGGCCGTAAAAGCCGTTAGTAACGGCTATAACGGTAAAATAAAACATCGGGCATCATCCGTGACCCATAATGAACATACCTACAAATTTTCGGAAAGATCGGTCCAGAAGTTTTGTCTGGAGCGAGTGGAACACATTTTGACCACGGACGGACACACAGACAGACAGACACACAGACATACAGACAGCATTTCTTCGTTCCCGTTGTAAAGTACTCCCTGTTCTATAAGAACTGGGAGTACAAAAAGTCCAAGACCCTCATTCCCCCATGTCATACACGGCTACATCACTGGACAGAGTATCTTAGCTTGACGGATACCGTTCCCCTCCCCCGCATCAACCCCCGTCTCATCCCGCACCCCCTCTTTTGTCTCTTACCTTCCTCTTTGCCCGTACCTTTGATGGTAGGAAACTGAATTAAGAGAGGCAGCGGTCGTGTTTAACTCCCCCTCTTCATCAGTCATTGGATACATTGTTCCGGGCGGATCTTTTTTTTTTTTTTTTTTTTTTTTGTGCATCCAATCTATTTCAAATCTAAACACCACGGTGAATCAACTTTTAGTTACCTTTTACTTCACAATGGACAAGTAAAACTTTCGTGAGTTGCGGGTTTACAGTTTTCTGACATTAAACCTCCTGGTCAGTATGACCCCTTTACAGGGGGAATTTATTAAAGAGTCATGTCACCACAGATGCTGAGAGACAAGCAAGCAAATAGTGTGCCATATGTGATGTCACGATAAAAAACATTTTTTGCTCCACATGGTTAACGCCAAGATGAATCATGAGAGCGAGTGTAGAGTACAACCCTGCCATGAAGTCTCACACCAGAGTGGAATTCCACAGCATCCTTGTCATCCACATCGATTAGCGTAGGAAAGGAAAAAAAAAAAAAACACATCTGAAATTCTACGGCCATTCATGGCCTGCTCTCATAACGACCTTTAGCTTCAACTTCTTTTCCCCATCTGTGCTTTTGGTGCCTTCACGTCCAGGTCGCTGGTATGGGCACGTTTAAAGGAGCTGTCGTTGGATGGACTTGGCGACGCCCTCAGGAGGCAGACCCTCACTCACTCTCCGCGATTAAACGATTATTGACATCAGTAAGGGTCTTAGTATGTGGTGTCCTGCGTTATGCTGGACAAGAACCGACACCACTGAACGTCACTGAAATGAAATCAGATGCAGTGGGTTGCCTCATGATGACTTGACACTGACTATCCCTATGGAAAGACACACACACACACACACACACACACACACACACACACACACACACACACACCACACACACACACACACACACACGCGCGCACAGACAGACAGACACACAGTTAGACAGACAGACAGACAGGCAGACTGAGAGACGGACAGATGGACGCAAGTTGATACACACAAACATACAAAGACCAGAGAGAGAGAGAGAGAGAGAGAGACAGACAGACAGACAGACAGACAGACAGACAGAGCGACAGAGACACAGAGAGAGACACGCAGAGACATACAGAGACAGAGACAGGGAGTGGCAGACACACAGGCAGACAAACAGGCAGACAGACAGACAGCCGGCAGGGGATGGGGGTGGGGATAGGGTTCAACAGTTTTCCATCTTTCTGAGAGATTATTATATTGGGTATTTATATAGCGCCTATCCTCGGTCACAGACCAAGCTCTAAGCGCTTTACAATAAACACACTACCTCACTCACTCAACGGGCTGCCTACCCAGGTAGAGATCACGTCCTGTGCATATAATGGCAATGTTATATAAAGAATGTGAAATCGAAAACTCAGCCATAGAGTCATTGACATCTCTCATTTTCGATGTCCTTTTCATGTATCTTTAATTTGTTCATTGGAGAGGAACGGGGGAGTAGGAGGATTGTTCATTGGAGAGGAACGGGGGAGTAGGAGGATTGGGGTGGTGTGTGAGTGGGTCTGTCGTTAGCCTAGAGAACACCATCGGCGTTTTTGATGCAACGGAATGTTCCATTTCATCAGATTATGTTAAAATGTACGATGTCAAAAAGACAACGATTGACAACAATCGATGCTGATAAATCATTACTAGGCGTCAATCAAAATGGAGAGAGAGAGAGAGAGAGAGAGAGAGAGAGAGGAGAGAGAGAGAGAGAGAGAGAGAGAGAGCAAGTTATTTTGCTGTCTTAGCAACTCTTGCTTCCGATGTTTCGGGTGTTCTCTATCAATTGCTTACGCTCTGGAAAGCCGTGTTTTTTGTTGTTTTTTGTTTTGTTTTGTTTTGTTTTGTTTTGTTTGATACGGCATTTGTCTCATGGGAATTCTGATTGGAAAACGTCCTTCAATGTGCCGTCCATCTTCTTGTATCATCTTGGGAAAGAAAAAGTTTTTATTTGCTGCCTGTCACTTTTTCTCATCTTTGAAAAGTGTCATCTAATTTACTATCAGGTCACGTCATCTCACAAAAATGTCCTTTGATTTACTGTTTATAATTTTCTGTCATTCGAGAACAATGCCTTCTAATTGACTGTCTATGACTTCATATTATCCAAGAAAAAATTCCCTTACTTTACCGTTTATGATGTCATGTCATCTCAAAGAAATATCCTTTATTTTACTGTATATATCACGTTCTATCAGCCTGGAAATGTGTCTCTTCCATTTATTGTCCGTTACGTACGTGATCCTAGACAGCCCAGGGGCGACACCTGGGACGGGACGACAGCCCAGGGGAGATACTGGGAACGGAACGACAGCCCAGGGGAGATACTGGGAACGGAACGACAGCCCAGGGGAGATACTGGGAATGGAACGACAGCCCAGGGGAGATACTGGGAATGGGACGACAGCCCAGGGGAGATACTGGGAACGGAACGACAGCCCAGGGGAGATACTGGGAACGGGACGACAGCCCAGGGGAGATACTGGGAACGGGACGACAGCCCAGGGGAGATACTGGGAACGGAACGACAGCCCAGGGGAGATACTGGGAACGGGACGACAGCCCAGGGGAGATACTGGGAACGGGACGACAGCCCAGGGGAGATACTGGGAACGGGAACGACAGCCCAGGGGAGATACTGGGAACGGGAACGACAGCCCAGGGGAGATACTGGGAACGGAACGACAGCCCAGGGGAGATACTGGGAACGGGAACGACAGCCCAGGGGAGATACTGGGAATGGAACGACAGCCCAGGGGAGATACTGGGAACGGACGACAGCCCAGGGGAGATACTGGGAACGGGACGACAGCCCAGGGGAGATAGACGACAGCCCAGGGGAGATACTGGAACGGGACGACAGCCCAGGGGAGATACTGGGAACGGGACGACAGCCCAGGGGAGATACTGGGAACGGGACGACAGCCCAGGGGAGATACTGGGAACGGAACGACAGCCATGTGGAGATACTGGGAACGGGACGACAGCCAGGGGAGATACTGGGAACGGGACGACAGCCCAGGGGAGATACTGGGAATGGAACGACAGCCCAGGGGAGATACTGGGAACGGGACGACAGCCCAGGGGAGATACTGGGAACGGAACGACAGCCCAGGGGAGATATTGGGAACGGGACGACAGCCCGGGTGACACCGGAAACAGGACGACAGCCAAGTGGAGATACTGGGAACGGGACGTCAGCCAAGTGGAGATACTGGGAACGGGAAGACAGCCAAGTGGAGATACTGGGAAC
>CM065720.1:6253545-6261045 GCA_033310375.1 Conus canariensis
CAGAAAAGAAGAGAGGTGGAAGAGGAGGGAAAAAGAAGGTAGAGAGGAGAGAGGAAAAAGAAGAGTGAGAAGGAGGAGAGGGAAAAAAGAAGAAGGTAGAGAAGGAGGAGAGGGAAAAAGAAGAAGGCTAGAAGAAGAGAGGGAAAGAAGATAGAGAAGAAAGGGAAAAAAAGAAGTAGAGAAGGAGAGAGAGGAAAAAGAAGAAGGTAGAGAAGGAGAGAGGGAAAAAAAGAGAAGGTAGAGAAGGAGGAGAGGGAAAAAGAAGAAGGTAGAGAAGGAGAGAGGGAAAAAGAAGAAGGTAGAGAAGGAGGAGAGGGAAAAAAAGGTAGAGAAGGAGAGAGAGAAAAAGAAGAAGGTAGAGAAGGAGGAGAGGGAAAAAGAAGGTAGAGAAGGAGGAGAGGGAAAAAGAAGAAGGTAGAGAAGGAGGAGAGGGAAAAAGAGAAGGTAGAGAAGGAGGAGAGGGAAAAAAGAAGGTAGAGAAGGAGGAGAGGGAGAGAAAAGAGAAGGTAGAGAAGGAGGAGAGGGAAAAAGAAGAAGGTAGAGAAGGAGGAGAGGGAAAAAGAAGAAGTAGAGAAGGAGGAGAGGGAAAAAGAAGAAGGTAGAGAGGGAAGAGAAGGAAGAAGAGAGGGAAAAAGAAGAAGGTAGAGAAGGAGGAGAGGGAAAAAGAAAGGTAGAGAAGGAGGAGAGAGAAAAAGAGAAGGTAGAGAAGGAGGAGAGGGAAAAGAGAAGGTAGAGAAGGAGGAGAGGGAAAAAACAGAAGGTAGAGAAGGAGGAGAGGGAAAAAGCAGAAGGTAAAGAGGAGGGAAAAGAGAGGTAGAGAAGGAGGAGAGGAATAGAGAAGGAGAGAAGGAAGGGAAAAAAAGAAGGTAGAGAAGGGAGAGGGGAAAAAGAGAAGAAGGAGAGAAGGTAGAGAGGAGGAGGGAAAAAGAAGAAGGTAGAGAAGGAGGAGAGGGAAAAGAAGAAGGTAGAGAAGGAGGAGAGGGAAAAAGAAGAAGGTAGAGGAGGAGAGGGAAAAGAAGAAGGTAGAGAAGGAGGAGAGGGAAAAAGGTAAGAAGAGGAAGGAAAGAGAGGTAGAGAGGAGGAGAGGAAAAGAGAAGGTAGAGAAGGGGGAGAGAAAAGAAGAAGGTAGAGAAGGAAGAGGGAAAAAGAAGAAGGTAGAGAAGGAGGAGAGGGAAAAAGAAGAGGTAGAGAAGGAGGAGAGGGAAAAGAAGAAGGTAGAGAAGGAGGAGAGAGAAAAAAGAAGAAGGTAGAGAAGGAGGAGAGGGAAGAAAAGAAGAAGGTAGAGAAGGAGGAGAGGGGAAAAAGAAGAAGGTAGAGAAGGAGGAGAGGGGAAAAGAAGGAAGTAGAGAAGGAGGAGAGGGAAAAAGAAGAAGGTAGAGAAGGAGGAGAGGGAAAAAGAAGAAGGTAGAGAAGGAGGAGAGGGGAAAAAAAGAAGGTAGAGAAGGAGGAGAGGGGAAAAGAAGAGAAGAGTAAAGAGAAGGTAGGAGAGGGAGGAAAAAAGAAGGTAGAGAAGGAGGAGAGGGAAAAAGAAGAAGTAGAGAAGGAGGGAGAGAGAGAGGGAGGGAAAAGAAGAAGGTAGAGAAGGAGGAGAGGGGAAAAAAGAAGGTAGAGAAGGAGGAGAGGGGAAAAAGAAGGTAGAGAAGGAGGAGAGGGGAAAAAGAAGGTAGAGAAGGAGGAAGAGTAGAGGGAGGAAAAAGAAGGTAGAGAAGGAGGAGAGGGAAAAAATAGGAAGGGTAGAGAAAAAGATAGGAGGAGAGGGGAAAAAAGCAGAAGGTAGAGAAGGAGGAGAGGGAAAAAAAGAAGGTAGAGAAGGAGGAGAGGGAAAAAAGCAGAAGGTAGAGAAGGAGGAGAGGGAAAAAGCAGAAGGTAGAGAAGGAGGAGAGGGAAAAAAGCAGAAGGTAGAGAAGGAGGAGAGGGAAAAAGAGGAAGGTAGAGTAAACAGACTGTAAAAGAAGAGGAAGGCTGACAGGACAGGAACAGGGGAGACAGGACAGGGAGACAGGACAGGGAGACAGGACAGGGAGACAGGAGGGGAAAATAGAAGAAGGTGGACGGACGGAACAGGAAAGGATGGCTGTACAAAGACATGAGACGAAAAGGAGAAAACAGGTAGAAAGACAAGACATGGGGGGGGGGGGGGGGAAGAAAGAGAGAGAGAGAGACAGGACGAGAAAAGAAGAAGAAAGAAGAGAAAGAGAACGATAAATAGGTTTAGAGACAGAACATTGGTAAACGAAGAATGAAAAAAGACATGACAGGAAAAGAAGAAGGTACAGAGACAGGAACAAAAAAAAGCGAAGACGGTAGCGAGACAGGAGAGGGCGAGAAGGAGGTAGAAAGACAGGAGAGAACAAAGAGGTAGAGAGACACGAGAAAGAAAAAACAAAGAGATGGAAGAAGAACGGTACAAGAGAAGCAGAAGTTGGACAGACCGAACGGAAAGGACGAAGAAAAAGAAAGCACATGACAGCAAAGAGGAGATCGCAGTCCTGTTCTCCAAGCACGGTACACCGTCACGTGATGTTCGTGATATCTGAACATAAGTATTAAAATGACAATGAGAGACGGACTGGTAAAGACCACGTCGCTGTGATTTATGATGAAATGATGAATGTTTGTGCGACAGGCTTTTTTCTTTCTTTCTTGCCCTCGTTTTCAGTGTTGGTCTGTTGGCCTGTCTTCACCCAAAACAGCGTGTCCTGTTTTTGAAAATGTGTTTTGAAGGATTCCACTTTTATGAAAATGTTGCCATTCTTTGTTTTTAAATAATGTTCCCTTTATGTTATGACAAGTAGCAGTATCTTTACTCCGAGATCGCTCGCCCTGTGCACTCTCCTGAGCCCTCGGAGCTCGCATCTCTCTGTTTCTTGAAGAAGTTTGAAGATAAACATATATTTTAATGAGGTGTGTCTGTTACATTCTTTCAAGACTGTGTTGACATTTTCTAGGGTTCTTTGTGTGTTAAGTATTATCCTGGGGTCTTAACAAAAGACGGTGTCTGTATTTATAAGTGTATGTACCTTTATGTAGTGTATTTGCATGTCGCTATGTATGCGCGTCATGGTGGGCATCAGCATGGATACATACATGTCCTTACTCTTTCTGCAAGCACCAACACTACCACTGCTGCTGCTGCTGTCGATACAAATAACACTGACAGAAAATGGAAGTGGAAGGAGAAGCAGATGAGGACACACACGCGCGCGCACACACACACACACACACACACACACACACAACACACACACACACACACACACACACACACACACACGTTAACTACGTTTTGGGAGATGCACGACCAGTCATCTGGGACATACAAGCAAACCACAGCAAAATGATTAGTCGAAGGAAAAAGAAAAGAGGTAGAAGAGAAGTGATGAGTAAGAGAAAGAGGGAGACAGACAGACTGACGAAATACACACAAACACACACACACACACACACACACACACACACACACACACACACACACACATATATATTATTATTATATATATTATTATATATATATATATATATATATATATACACATACTCGCCGGCCAGTCAACTCACCACTGAGGAAGGCATTAAAGCCGAAAATTTTGGAAATCTTTTTATCTTGTCTGTTGTGGTTTTTAAACTCTCTGTTTTATATATATATATATATATATATATATATATATATATATATATAATTTAACTGGTAAAATCCTCGCTAAAACTCGCACCGCGCCTCAACAAAACAACATCAACAGGTATATTTGAATAAGATGAATACTAAAAACAAATTGAACACTTTTTCCCACAGGGACGATGTTATTGATCCAAGCTTTCGCCACAAGGGCTTCTTCAGGAATAAGACACTTCATAAAAAGTCCAGTGCTTTCAACATGATTACTCCTCAGCAGTTACAACTATCTATTTCTCTTGCCTGTTTGAAGAGCAAATCACTGAACTGTCCCTGGAGTGTTCCAACGTCCCTGGTTTTGTAGAATTTCGTTGAACTGAACTGTCCCTTGGTAGTAACTACCGCGTAGAATATTGCTAGGCTCGACGAGAATACAAACATATGCTGCATAGAAAAGAAACACAGCACAATATACAGTTACTCGGTAACTTAATTAACTCAGCCATGACCAGAAGGGCTTTTGGAAAAACGTTCATAACATTTCTATACAGACATCTCATATACACAATAACGTTTCTACCAAAGAATGGTACCAGCATTGTGAAAATCTGTTGGAAAATGATGTTTGCAATGAAGCAAACACAGAAGAAATTAACGAAACAAGCTGCTTGGATAGTTTTATTTGAAAAGAGAACTATCTGCGAGAAAAAAAAATTAAAGAAAGGAAAATCTGCAGGACCTGATGGTTTGATTGGCCAGCTATTTAAGAATGGGGGTGGCATCGTGATTGAATGCTTTCATAATTTTGTTAATACTCTTTTTGATACAGGACTGTATCCAGAAAGCTGGGCTGGATCGACCATCATTCCACTGTTTAAGAAAGGTGCCGCAGATGATCCTGGCAATTACAGAGGGATCCCACTGTCTGCTATAAGCAGCAAATTGTACAGCTCTTATTATTAACAACAGATTACAGAAGTGGATCGATCAAAATAACATTACCAGTTAATATCAAGCTGGCTTCAAAAAGAATCATTCTACAGTAGATCACATGTTTACCCTGTTGGCTCTAGTTCAAAAACACTTTTCATATAATCGTAAGATAAATATAGCTTTTATTGATTTTGGGAAGGCGTTCGACACCGTTTTTAGAACATTACTCTGCCCAGTAGTAAAAAAGAATGGTATTAACGGCAAAATGTATCAATGTATCAAAATTATGTTGAATAATATTAAAGCAAGAGTCAGATCTGGTGGGGAACTTACTGACTATATTTTATGTACAGAGGGTGTAAAACAAGGGGATGCTTGTAGCCCTTTTCTTCTTGCATTGTTATAATCGAACTAGCGTTAGAAATTATAGCAAAAGGAAGACACAGTGCAGTACTTTCTCCTAATTTTATTGAATTATTTATTCTATTACTTGCTGATGATACTGGTTTTTATGATCTGAGACTCAAATTGGCCTCCAATCTCAGTTAAACACTTTGTACCTGGCAGCTTCTAAACTTCAGCTAAAAGTAGATGTGAAAAGAGTAATATTGTGGTTTTCAGAATAGGAGGTCACTTAACAGCAAGCGAAAGATGGTCTTTTAAAGGACAGTGGATGGCTGTTGTAAATTGTTGTAAATACCTTAGTATCTATTTCTCTACACGCTTAAGCTTTACAGTCGCTTTATGGGATCTAGCAAGCAGAGCGAAAAATGCCTTATGTGTATCTTGAAAAAAATTGTATCTGCTGAATAATAATTCCTTGACAGTGTTTCTTAAACTCTTCGATGCTCAGGGTCAACTGGTTGCTCAGTATGGTGCTGAGATCTGGGACCTAGATAAATCTGCTGTTCATGCAAAAAGAGTTCATTTATTCGCTCTTAAGAAATTTCTAGGGGTTCACATGAAGACACCTAATGAATATGTTTATGGGGAAACAAAGCGCTATCCAATCTATATCAATTCATTGGTGCAGTGCATAAGATACTTGCTGAAGACTGTACTGATGGATGATGATAGAGTACCATTTAAAGCATGTAACATGTTGCTGAGATTAAAATCGCGTGGTAAAAGAACGTGGGTTTCAGGTGCTCGAGATTTTTTGTTTTGTAATGGATTTGGCTTTGTTTGAATGAATGAAGAAGTTGGAAATGTAAATGCGTTTTCGAAGCAACTTAGGCAAAGACTGATTGATAATTGATGGCAAAACTGGCATGAAAACATCCAGAGCAGTGAGCGATATTTATTTTACAGAACTTTTAAGACATCTGGTGGGTGTGAAAAATATCTCTCACTTAATATTGGCAGGCATATTGGAAGCTATCTGACAAGATTTATATCAGACATTTCAGACATCAAAGCGCACCAGCACCAATATGCAAATACTATACCGTTAATATGCTATGTCCTTTATGCAAAAACGCAAATGAACACACATTGCATTTCCTACTTTCTTGTCTTGTGCTGAAGGATTTACGATGTGAATGCATTCCCCGGAAATTCTTGGAAAACCCTTGTTTTTTTCGAGCCGCTTTGCTCATGGCAAATAAAAATGAAAAAGTACTAAACAGCAGTGCATATATTTATACAAGGCCTTTAAAGACGACGCACAACTATGGTCAGTTAATTGAACACAACTGTCGTTTTCATTGTGTCTTCTTAGCATGCTTATTTGTTAGCTTCTTTTCGTTATACTGCATTATGTTACCTTGCTGAATGAATTGCTTTTGTTATATTGTACCCCCATCGGAAGGGGCCATGGCCTATGCCGATTAAACTCTTTTCGTTCGTTCGCTCGTTCGTTCTCTCGGTCTCTGCGATACATGGCTGGTTACCTGCAATGAATCAAAGCAAAAGAACAGGTATCGTCTTTCTTGATTTAAAAAGGGCTTTTGATCTCTTCGAACACAAAAAACTGCTTAGAACATAAACTTTATTTATATCTCCGAGACAGAACACAATATCATTCTTTGAATCCTATCTGATCAACAGAACACAGTTTGTCTTAGCAATAGCAACTTCTCATCTACAAAGATTACAAAATTTGGAGTGCCCCAAGGCTCTGTTCTAGGGCCGCTTCTATTCTGCTTGTTTATAAATGATCTCCCATTATCAATTTCACATCCGAATGACTTTGTAACCTTTTTTCTGATGACACTTCCCTTCATTCCAGCGCAGCGGACTTATCAACAGTCCAAAAAGCTCTACAGCAAGGTTTAAACGATGCCTGGGAGTGGTGTAATTATATTTCCGTGATAGTTCATCCTAAGAAGACAAAAAGCATGGCAATCACTTCTTGACAGAAACACCAAACAGAAACTCTAAGTCTCAGTCTGAGCTTAGATGGCAACGCCATAGAATAAGTGCATAAGCACCTAGTCATGGGAGTGATGGTGGACGAGGAACTGGAGTGGCAGTCCCACAGTGAGTCTGTTCTTAAGATGGCTTGTAGTCTCTTCTTGCTTAGACAACTGAAGGCTTACATAGATACAAACGCTTGAAAAGTGTTTTTCCATGCTCATTATCTCTCTCACATCAACTATGCATCTGTAGTCTGGAATGTGCAGCAAAAGTTCACCATAGAAAACTAGATTCAATGTACAGATGAGCTGCAAAGATAATTCTGCCAGATTCTTCCTTATCAACCTCCGAAAAGCAGACTAAATCAAACATACTGCCGCTGCAATTCAGTTCAATTTCAGTTTCAGTTTCATCAAGGAGGTGTCACTGCGTGCGGACTAGTCCATATACGCTACACCACATCCGCTAAGTTTTGACACCACACTACGCATGATCTGAAGCTGATGGATAAATGAATTAACAATAAAGATGAGACAATTGAAGACGAGGGTCTCGTGGCTACGACTCAGCGGATGTCTGACCTACGCATTAGCCCA
>CM065720.1:6263545-6268545 GCA_033310375.1 Conus canariensis
ATTTGTGTCTTGACCCCAGCTTTGTCTGCTTATGACTTTTAGAAGGTTCAATGACTTTCTTGCTTGATTTACATCATGTTCTAAATGTAGATTCCAAGAGAGCTTAGACGTTATGTAAACACCAAGAAATTTAATATTTGAAGCGTATTTAAGTATGATGTTGTTAACTTTGAATTCTGGGGCATTGTGAACATATCCACTTGCATCGAATAGCATCATGTGAGATTTTTGAGGTGATAAGCTTAAACCATTTTCAGACATATACATAGCAATATTATCTAGATCACATTGATATGCTCTTTTTATAAAATTTATAGACCTTTTTGATGTTTTCTTTTTTAAAGTAACATTCATCCACAAACAGATATCATCGGCATACTGAATGAAATGACTTTTTTGGGAAATAGATATTGGTAAATCGTAAGTTAGGATATTAGATAGAATATGAGCAATAACAGAGCCTTGAGGGATACCCATATCAAGGAATCTTTTAGAGGAATAGATGTGACCAATTCTTGTTTGGATACTTCTGTTGGCCAAGAATGTTTTAACATAGTCATAGATATGACCAGAAAGCCCAACCGTTTTTAACTTGTATAGTAATCGTTCATGCCAAACCTGATCGTATGCCTTATTTATATCAAAGAATGTGGCAAGAACATTTTGTCTTTTGGCAAATTGTTGTTTGATTTGAGTTGTTAATTTCACTAAATGATCAATGGTTGATTTGCCTTTTCTAAAGCCTCTTTGGTTTACAGGGATAATCCCACGTTTTTCGCAATGATAAGACAATCGATTTAAAGCAATTTGCTCCATTAATTTGCATACGTGAGACGTCAGAGAGATAGGTCTATAACTATTCACATCGTGTACTGGTTTGCCCTGCTTTAAAATAGGGACTATAATTGAATCTCTCCATATGGATGGGATGTTACCTTCAATCCAGCATTTACTAATAATTCCATGTAAAAATAACAAAAAGTTTTCTGGAAGATGTTTTATCAACTCATTGGAAATGGCATCGAGACCAACAGAAGTTTTCTTGGTCTTAGGTAATGAACAGATAGCAGACAGTAATTCTTGGAAAGTAATTTCAGCATTCAAGTAGTGCTCATTATTTTTCTCAGGGTCATTGTATATGTCATTTTGTGATTGATTTTCCCTCAAAGTTCTGCATTTGTCTGATAGACTACTGTAGGAGCTATTCTTTACAAAGGTGTCAGCAAATGCCTCAGCTTTTTGATATTCTGAAGGAAATTGTTCATCACCTAGAATAACTGGATATTCTGGTAGATGAATCCCATTTTTCATTTCATGGATCTTTTTCCAAATTTTACTTTTATTTTATGGTCACTTATTTCATTAAAACAAAACGTTGACCAAAAGTTGCTTTTAGCACTTTCTATAACTCTGTTTCTTTGGTTTTTAGCAGATTTGACAGGAACACTGCCTTTCACCTTTTTAACTTTAGCATACGATTTAAAGATGTTCTTGTTTTTGTCTACAGCATTTTTACATGAATCTGTCCACCATACTTTACCAACGTGTTTCGAAGAGTTTGACACATTAATTTTGGGAATTGCTTTGCCTGCAGCATTTAAAACTGCCTCTGTAAAATGAGTGTACATAGATTCAATGTCTGATTTATCAAAGAACTAACGTCGTAAGACCTTAGAACAGATTCAAATTTGGCCCAGTCAGCTCGTTTATAATCAAATTTAGGAATTTTATCCTTTACATCATTGTGCTTAACTTCAAATCCTCTAAAAGTAAGGATAATAGGAATATGGTCACTTCCCAAAGTGTTATCGTGTAATTGCCACTTGCAGCTAGGAACTAACTTTGGAGAGATTAGAGTCAGATCAATTGCTGATGGTTTGTGGCTGGGAACATCAGGCAGTCTTGTAACACTTGCGTCATTTAAAAGAAAAAGTGGAGAATCTGAAATATTCTCCACCAAGCGATTAGAGGTTACTTTGACGCAAGATAGATCCCAAAAAGGAGCATGTTCATTAAAGTCCCCCGCTATTAACCATTTATCAGTTGTAGTATTTAACGAACGTAGCCAGTCAGAATTGCAATCAATAATACCTTTTGGGAAATACACTGAAACAATATTCAAAACTAACGATTTGTCGAATCGGACACACGCTGCACAAGAAAACAAGTTTGTTGTGTCATTTGGTACAGGCGATTGGATTGGTTGGTAAAATAGTTGGTCATTAATATAAATGGCCACAGAAATTTTCGCAGCACAATCACTTTCTTGGCACACTGGTGGATAGAAGAAATGGTCCAATCGTGGCAAGTCCTTCTTTGTCACATTTAGAGATTGAAGGATGATGACCATATAAGTGTTGTCCTCAAGATGTTGTTGAAGGTGTATTATATTGGTAGTGATTGAGCGGCAATTCCATTGTAGGATACTAATATTTGTCTTTTTTTCCATCAAAAAGTTATAAAGAATAATAATAAAGAAACAGAAGAATACTGCAAATAAAACAAAGCACAGTAATAGCCTATTAAAATGAAAATAGACACTTTGCAAACACCAAAAACTGAAATTCAGTATGGCAATACCTAAAATCTATCAACAGGACAGTGACTAATAATACTATGAACAATCATGCGCGACTATGAAAATGGCAGCCTTATAACAATCCAACAGAAATACGTAGACAGAAGACTTTCACTGGGCTCGGTAATTGTACAGGTAATCTCGTCCCCGATGTTCCCTGCGCAGCAAGAAAGAGTTCCTCCTGCCCTGGTGATGTGGACGGGGTGGGTTATCCTTGGGACGATGAGAGCTGTAGCGATGACCGGGTTGTCTTTGCTTTCTCCAGTACATGTAATGAAGATGACGACCAAGGTTGCCTGCAAACACGCTGAGGCCCCTTTCTGAAGGATGGATTAAGTCCCACATGTACTGAGTGTTGTTGGTGATGTTTTCGTGGGACACAAACGACACGTTATTTTGACCGGAAAGATTACAATGTATTTCGTCATTAAAGATTTCTCTTTTGATGTTTAGCTTTTTTATCCTAGTTGGGGCGACCTTGCTAACAACAATTCGAGTTTGAGGATAATGCTTTTGCAATTCTTTCACGAGGTTGATGAAAGTAGATGCCTTTTCGTTTTGGATCAGATGTGTCTTTGAGATCATTTACCCCAACATGAAGCACAAACACGTCTGCATTGTCGATAGAGTCAGACAGTAAAGCCTTCTTGCATTGATCAATGGTGGTCGTTTTCTTTTTCTTGATATACAGTCCATAAGCTGCACCCAGTCTTTGAGCGGATATACCGTTTAGCACCAAGTCGTGCAGTACAACAACTTCGGGTAAATCTATGGAACCTCTAGATTGCAATGAATGTGAAGAAAGTTCGTGTTTTGCTGGAGATCTTTATTTCTTTGTTTGCTTGTAGAATGTAAGGGGTTAATTTTGTCTTTTTCTGAATTTTCTTTTCCCTCATCCATCCCCCTAGCGTCATTTTTATTCTCGTCATCGTTTTTAACGTCATCAGATGCCGTAGAACCCTTCATTACAGACCTTTTAGCTTTGCGTTTGACAATGTCCGAGTATGTCGGCCTCCCACCGCTGCTCATCCGTGACATGGTCCCGAGACGAGTGGCACCTGCCGCGCCCGCAGCAGATGCCACATGCTGGGCCCCGACAACGCCTGTTGTACCGTCCGCAGTCGACCGCGCAGCCACACTCGCACTCTGGACCACCTCACGCAGCTCGTTGATTTGGCTCGAGATCGCGCTTTTCAGATCCAAAATCGACGCATTCACCTCATTCATCAGACTCTCCCTCGTTTTTGTAAGTTCTGTCTGAGAAGCTGTGTTTGATTTTGTTGTTGTACTGTTGTCTTTCGTAAGGTCCCTTTTCGTCTGGTTGCCAACAGTGGAGTAACCGCTAAAAGTAGGTCTATCCCGTTGATCAGACTCACCACTTTCTTGCTGAATCTCCTTCATCAGTTCAGGACTCATTAAACCTGATGCACAATTTTCGCACATAAACTTTCGTTTAGTTTTCAAAAATACGCATAGCATGTAGCTTGGGAGTCCAGTTTGTGACCAGGGAATTAGATCTAAACATTCCATACATTTCAAGGCGCGGCCGTTGGTGGAGTTTTGCCTGCACTGTTCCCCTTCAGATCTAACAGTCGATGTAACAATCGATGCACATAGCTCTGGTCCTGTAGAAGGTTCTGATGGTTCTCTGGTTGACTTTATGGAGGCATTTCCTTTCTTATCCTGCTTCCTTTTGTATCTTGTCCTGCCCATGATAGGTCTTCTGCTACGACTGATTTAGTCCATGGAGAGATCAGCCGCCATGTTGAACCATGTTTGTGTGTGCGTGCGTGCTTGTGTGTTTGTGTGTATATGTGTGTGTGTGTGTGTGTTGTATGTGTGTGGATGCGCGAGCGTGTGTGTATGTGCGTGTATGTGTGTATGATAGTCGCAAGCATGTTAGGTTCTTGACTCAATCGCTATTTCCTGCAGGGATATTAATGGTTGCGTACATGCTACATGCAGTGTGTCCGCGTTTCTGTCTCCACAATTTCTGAACGTGGCATTTTTCAAATAATTGTAGAGGATGTCGAGAAAGAAAGGAGCCGCGATTTTAGCGCTTCGTTGCAAGTTTCAAAACGGAGTGTATGAGAGCGGAAAATAAAGCAACATTTAGAAAGAGAGGGGTTAGTTACCTCCAAGGATATACACAAACAAAGGATAAGACACAAACTCTCTTGTACTGTACTTTGTTTGTCTATGTCCTTGGCGCTAACTAACCCCCTCTCTTTCTCAGTTTTGCTTGGTTGCAAGTCTTTTGAGTCCGTTGTCCTGCTTTGCCTTGCTCTGGTCTCTTAACTCTGGATAGAGTCGTGTGAGCGCCGCAGAGGACACTTCCGCACTAGTACGTTCCTTTATTGTCGTGTGGTGTGTGTGTGTGTTGTGTGTGGTGTGTGTGTGGGGTGTGTGTGTGTTGTGTGTG
>CM065720.1:6273545-6278545 GCA_033310375.1 Conus canariensis
GACAAACGCATGACAGCACACCTCAACTGACAAACTGAGTACACCACACCTCATCTGACAAACTGAGCACAGCACACCTCATCTGACAAACTAAGTACATCACACCTCATCTGACAAACTGACTACAGCACACCTCATCTGAAAAAACTGAGTACACCACACCGCATCTGGCAAGCTGAGTTCAGGACACCTCATTTGACAAACTCAGCGCAGCATACTCATCTGATAAACTGAGTATATCACACCTCATCTGACAAACTGAGCAGAGCACACTTCATCTGGCAAACTGTCCACAACACACCTCATCTGACAAACTGAGTACAGCACACCTCATCTGGGAAACTGAGTACACCACACCTCATCTGGCAAGCTGAGTGCAGGACACATCATTTGACAAACTGGGCACAGCACACTCCTCTGACAAACTGAGCAGAGCACACTTCATCTGGCAAACTGTCCACAACACACCTCATCTGGCAAACTGAGCACAGCACACCTCATCTGACAAACTGATCACACCACACCTCATCTGACAAACTGAGTACAGCACACCTCATCTGACAAAGTGTCCACAACACACCTCATCTGATAAACGGAGTACAGCACACCTCATCTGACAAACTGAGCACATCACACCTCATCCTCTTACAAACTGAGTACATCACACCTCCTCCTTTGACAAACTGAGTACAGTACATCTCATCTGACAAACTGTCCACAACACATCTCATCTGTCCAAATGAGAACAAAACACCTCATCTGACAAGCTGAGTACTGCACATCTCATCTGACAAACTGAGTACACCACACATCATGTGAAAAACTGAGTACAGCACACCCCATCTGACAAAGTGTCTACAACACACCTCATCTGACAAACTGAGCACAGCACACCTCGTCTGACAAACTGAGTACAGCACACCTCATCTGACAAACTGAGTACACCACACCTCATCTGTCAAACTGAGCACAGCACAACTCATCGGAGAAACTGAGCACAGCACACCTCACCTGACAAACTGTGCACAGCATACCTCATCTTTCAAACTGAGCACAGCACACCTTACCTGAAAAACTGAGCACAGCACAAATCATCTGACAAACTGAGTACACCACACCTCATCTGACAAACTGAGCACAGCACACCTCATCTTACAAACTGTCCACAAAACACCTCATCTGACAAACTGAGAAAAAAACACCTCATCTGACAAGCTGAGTATAGCAAACCTCATCTGACAAACTGAGTACAGCACACCTCATCTAACAAAGTGTCTACAACACACCCTCATCTGACAAACTGAGCACAGCACACCTCATCTGACAAACTGAGCACAGCACACCTCATCTGACAAACTGAGTACACCACACCTCATCTGACAAACTGAGTACACCACACCTCATCTGACAAACTGAGCACAGCACACCTCATCTGACAGGCCGTGTACAGCACCCCTCATCTGACAAACTGAGTACACCACTCCTCATCTGACAAAGTGTCCACAACACACCTCATCTGGGAAACCGAGTACAGCAACACCTCATCTGACAAACTGAGTACACCACACCTCATCTGACAAACTGAGCACAGTACACGTCATCTGACAAACTGAGTACAGCACACCTCATCTGACAACCTGAGTACAGCACACCTCATCTGGCAAACTTAATACACCAAACCTCATCTGAAAAACTGAGCACACAACACGTCATCTGACAAACTGAGTCACCACACCTCATCTGTCAAACTGAGTACACCACACCTCTTCTGACAAACTGAGCACATCACACCTCATCCTCTGACAAACTGAGAACAACACTCCTCGTCTGACAAGCTGAGTACACCACACCTCATCTGACAAACTCTGTACACCACACCTTATCTGACAAACTGAGTACACCACACCTCATCTGACAAACTGAGCACAGCACACCTCATCCTCTGAGAAACTGAGTACAGCACACCTTCTCCTTTGGTAAACTGAGTGAAGCACACCTCATCCTCTGGTAAACTAAGTGAAGCACACCTCATCCTCTGGTAAACTGAGTGAAGCACTCCTCATCCTCTGGTAAACTAAGTGAAGCACACCTCATCCTCTACCAAACTGAATGCCTCACACCTCATCCTCTGGAAAACGGAGTGAAGCACACGCATCCGCCAAACTGAGAACTGCACACCTCATCTTACAAACTGAGTGCAGCACACCTCATCCTCTGGCAAACTGAGTGAAGCACACCTCATCTGACAAACTGAGTACTGCACACCTCATCTGACAAACTAAGTGAAGCACACCTCATCCTCTGACAAACTAAGTGCAGCACACCTCATCCATCTGACAAACTGAGTGTAGCACACCTCATCCTCTGACAAACTGAGTGCAGCACACCTCATCCTCTGACAAACTCAGTGCAGCACACCTCATCCTCTGACTAACTACGTGCAGCACACCTCATCCTCTGACTAACTACGTGCAGCACACCTCATCCTCTGACTAACTACGTGCAGCACACCTCATCCTCTGAGAAACTGAGTGCCAGCACACCTCATCCTCTGACAAACTCAGTGCAGCACACCATCACTGACCAGTGCGACACCATCCTCAGACAACTGCAGTGCAGCACACCTCAATCCTCTGATAAACTAAGTGCAGCACACCTCATTCTCTGACAAACTGAGTGCAGCACACCTCATCCTTTGACAGAGTGCAGCACACTTCATCCTCTGACAAACTGAGTGCAGCACACCTCATCCTCTGACAAACTGAGTGCAGCACACCTAATCCTCTGACAAACTAAGTGCAGCACACCTCATCTTCTGACAAACTGAGTGCAGCACACCTCATCCTCTAACAAACTTGGTGCATCACACCTCATCCTCTGACTAACTACGTGCAGCACACCTCATCCTCTGACAAACTGAGTGCAGTACACCTCATCCTCTGACAAACTGAGTGCAGCACACCTCATCCTCTAACAAACTTGGTGCATCACACCTCATCCTCTGGTAAACTGAGTGTATCACACCTCATCCTCTGACAAACTCAGTGTATCACACTTCATCCTCTGACAAACTCAGTGTATCACACCTCATCCTCTGACAAACTGAGTGTAGCACACCTCATTCTCTGATAAACTGAGTGAAGCACACCTCTTCCTCTGGCAAACTGAGTGCAGCACACCTCGTCCTCTGACAAATTGAGTGCAGCACACCTCATCCTCTGACCAACTGAGTACATCGCACCTCATCCTCTGACAAACTGAATGCATCACACCTAATGCTCTGACAAACTCAGTGCATCACACCTCATCATCTGACAAACTTGGTGCATCACCCCTCATTCTCTGACCAACTGAGTGCATCACACCTCATACACTGACAAACTGAGTGTAGCATACCTCGTCCTCCACCAAACTGAGTGCATCATACCTCATCCTCTACCAAACTGAGTGCAGCACAGCTCATCCTCTGGTAAACTGAGTGCAGCATATTTCATGTTCTGGCAAACTGAGTACAGCATATTTCATTTTCTGGCAAACTGAGTACAGCATATTTCATTTTCTGGCAAAATGAGTACAGCATATTTCATTTTCTGGCAAACTGAGTACAGCACATTTCATTTTCTGGCAAAATGCGTACAGCATATTTCATTTTCTGGCAAACTGAGTACAGCATATTTCATTTTCTGGCAAACTTTGCCCCTCACGTTGACTGCATCACACCGTTTCCTGCAATAGATTGACTGCTCCTTGCACTGCGATATTTACGATGACATTTGTAGCTAGCGTGTGTGTGTGTGTGTGTGTGTGTGTGTGTGTGTGTGTGTGTGTGTGTGTGTGTGTGTGTGTGTTGTTTCTTTTTTTTACACATAAACACACTCGCAGAGAGAGAGAGAGAGAGAGAGAGAGAGAGAGAGAGAGAGAGAGAAGCCGTAGAAAGTTCAGATATATTAGTCAAAGGAAAATCAATAAGGCTGAGGTGTCAACGTCATCTACTTGAGAACCCCCTTTTTTTCCTTTGTTTTGTTTCGTTGCTTTTTTTTTTCTTAAACACAACAGACTGCAGATTTCTAAGACATGGCTCGTTCGGAACAGTGCAGTGTAGTGTCTGGTTTATAGGTGCGTTGCCTGGAATTGCATTGCACCGTGTTGGCGTGCATTCCCGGCGGCATTGAGATCGTTTTCTTCGCTCATCCTCGCCTTGCGTGGGTTTGCTTCCCCGGTTTTCTGTCTTCCATGCTGTTTATTGCATTGTATGGCTTTGTTTTCCCGGCGTCCTAATCATGTCCTTTGCTTTATCTTGTATTGCGTCGCTTTGTTTTCCCGGCATTCAAATTATATTCTTTGTTCCTTGTATTGCGTGGCTTTGTTTTCCCGGCATTGTAATCACGTTCTTTGATCTTCCTTGTATTGCATTCCTTTGTTTTTCCGGCATTCTAATCATGTTCTTTGTTTGCCTTGTATTGCATTCCTTTGTTTTCCCGGTATTCTAATCATGTTCACTGATCTTCCTAGTATTGCATTCCTTTATTTTTCCCGGCATTTCAGTCATGTCCTTTGTTTACCTTCTATTGCTTTCCTTTGTTTTCCCGGCATTTTGATCACGTGCTTTACCTGTATTTCAGTCATGTCCTTTGTATTGCATTCCTTTGTTTTACCGGCATGTCAGTCATGTCCTTTGTTTACCTTGTATTGCATTCCTTTGTTTTACCGGCATGTCAGTCATGTCCTTTGTTTACCTTGTATTGCATTCCTTTGTTTTACCGGCATTTTAATCACATGCTTTACCGGCATTCAATAATGTCCTTTGTTTACCTTGTATTGCATTCCTTTGTTTTACCAGCATTTTAATCACATGCTTTACCGGCATTTCAATCATGTCCTTTGTTTACCTTGTGTTGCACTACTTTGCTTTACCGGCATTTTAGTCACGTCCTTTGCTTTCCCCAGGCATTCTTATGATGTTCTTTGCTCTGTCGTTTATTGCATTGCTTTGCTTTCCC
>CM065720.1:6283545-6288545 GCA_033310375.1 Conus canariensis
CATAGTACTCATAACCGTTCCATACCTAGGCTGGAAGAGGCGAAAACCCTGCTGCAAGCTGTACACAATAAACATGCAGAAGTCGTGACCGATTTAGTAAATGCTAGTTGGCATATTAGAGGTGAAAATGCAAAGAGGAAAAACTACCCAAATCTAGAAAACCCTAAGACCAATGTCTGTACTGACAAAGACGATGCTAGCATCGTGTACACATAAACTAAAATTGTTATCTTTGAAATATACATATATATTTAAAGGCGATCACGTAGATGTCCTTTTATGTATGTATGTATGTATGTATGTATGTATGTATGTATCTTTTACCTATCTGTCTCTCTACCTATCTGTCTATCTATCTATCTATCTATCTATCTATCTATCTATCTATCTATCTATATGCATATGTGTGTGTGTGTGTGTGTGTGTGTGTGTGTGTGTGTGTGTGTGTGTGTGTGTGTGTGTGTTTTAATCATTCTAACAATCTGCAGACAAGAAAAAGAATTACTAGCAGCTTTTGCTGAATCCTGTTCTGAATTGAAAAGAAAAATAACAAAAGCCCATGGTTAGATTGATTTCTTACTTCTTCCAGCTTTCCTTCGTGAACATCGATCAGTTACGTGTTGATCATGTAAACAAAGGTTGAAAAACATGATGTTGCCAATTTCATATTTACAAAGTGTTGTAAATATTTCCAAAGTGTACGGTCCCAGATATTCCAAGGAAATTTGAGTTCCGTTTACTTATAAATTGTTGCCTATATGATTTCTTCTTCTATAGCCTCATAAAAAAAAACGCAAAAATTCAGATAAATGTTAACGTAGTTATGAAAGCACGATTCACCAAAGACGATGATAGAAAATTATTTATTTTACTAACACAGAAAAGAAATCACCTGAAGTAGAGTTTGAAGAGCCTTTGAGTTTCTTCCTGATCGTTTTTACAAAAAAAGTACTTCGTTTCTTCGATCTCAGCCCTTAAGAAATCATGTTGGTAACAACATTGTATAGAAACATTAGTGTGTTGTGTAGACGTTCATGGCTGTTATTCTAGCTGGTTCAACATTATCGAAGAGCAGTGACAGAAATTCTTTTTCGCCTTTGTTTTATTCAGTGATAGATGCCTGCGTTATCTGTTGTGACTTGGTAAAATGCCTCAGTAAATAAACATAATACTATACTGTTCAGACTCTTCTTAACCGCAAAGTTGTCATAATTTGAATGGAAGGTTGTGGGTTCAATTCCCATCAAAGCCATTTATCAGTGGGATTTTCCCCCGACCGGCTCCTACCTAGATTTGAGTTTGCTACGGGAAGACTGAGACCACACAGTCGAGTTTCATCCCCCTAATGGATTCATCTCACAGCAAGCAACACAGCAGGTGTCCGTATCTCTCGGGCCTGATTGATGCCGGGATGTATTATGAGAGTAAGCGTAGAGTACAGCCCTTTCATGCTGTTTCAGACTGAAATAGATAAATCTTAAATAAATGTTAGCGAACCGCCCAGAGAAACGTCGACAAACGAGTCACAAGACAAACACTACGCGTTTCGACCTCTTAGGTCTTCTTCAGGCAAGATACAAACAAATAGGACAACGAAAATTCGCTTAGCTTTGATCGCTTCAGAGTTCAGCGCAAGGAAAGCGTTAAAACAGATATCGTTAGCATCATCTTCATCATCCTCATTCGCATCGATCAGCATTGAATTAAAGCCCTTCATGCCATGCTCTCGTGGTGACCTCAGTTTTAATTGCCTGTTCACGTTTATGGTGTTGGTTTGATTCTGCCGGGTTCACAAGTATAACAAAAAATCATGGTGACTGTCGTTGGACGGACGTGGTGGCGCACTCCGGAGGTTGAGCTCATGCCCACTGGCTCCGCGATCCGCGACTAAGCAATTATTGGCGTCAGTAGGGGGCTTAGTCGGTGGTTGTCCTGCGAATGTTGGATCAAAACAGGCACCACTGAGCACAACCGAAGTGACTTGGCGGCAGTGCAGTGCCTCCTCCGGTGGGTTGCCTTTCGAGGATTTGACATTGACTGCTATCTGTGGATTGTCGGCGCCAGGGTTGCAGCGGAACGAGCCAGGCTGTGGCTGGAACAGAGGATCGGTATGAGCGGCATGGGTTAATGCCACTAAGGTGGCACAGAAGATGGGATAGCAAAAAATAAGGAAAGTGTGTGTGTGTGTGTGTGTGTGTGTGTGTGTGTGTGTGTGTGTGTGTGTGTGTTGTGTGTGTGTGTGTGTGTGTGTGAGTCATCTATGGAGAGATTTGACTTGGACGAGATGACTCTCTGCGATCGTCTGGACTAAATGCAGCATGAACTGTCTCTCTCTCTCTTCTCTCTCTCTCTCTCTCTCTCTCTCTCTCTCACACACACACACACACACACACACACACACACACGCACGCACGCACGCACGCACGCACGCACACACGCACGCACACACACACGCACGCACGCACGCATCTACCGCCCACATGCTCAAGAACGCATGCACAAACATGTACACTCAGAGAGAGAGAGAGAGAGAGAGAGAGAGAGAGAGAGAGAGAGAGAGAGAGAGAGAGCATATTGTTCAATCCAATCCGAAGGCTTCTAGGGGATTTCCTATCTCTGCTGCATTTCATCAGTTTTACAGAGATAACTCGTCATGGAAATGTGCTGGAAATACCAAGTCAGTGCCCCATGTAACGACTTGAGCCCGTCAATGAGTTTTTGTAATTGCATATTTATCAAACTTCCTCACGTCATCATTGTCCCACTTCTGTTTTTTTTTTTTTTTTTTTAATGTAACGCCACCGCTCGGTGGTTTTTTTTTTTTTTTTTTTTTTTTAAAGTTGTACCGCCATTTTCAAGCGTCATGTGACCTTGCATTCCACGCAGTGTTAACATGTCTTCCTGACGCCATTACATTTCATTGCGAACCTTATAACAGTCCTCTTGCCATATTTGCCTTTCGGAGTTCTTGCAGAGACGACCGAAGATACAATGCAGATCATCTACAGCGAGAGTCATTCCGACACTTCGATTAAAAGTTGCGCAACTGTGTTTAAAAAGAAGGATAAATAGTTAAGGATGCTGAAAATTGTAAACGTCTAGTGACTTGTTAACAGACTGCCTCACACATTTGCACAAGAGCAAAGCAAAGGCAGTGCTCAAGCGCGCTCGTACGAATACCTGTAAAACAAAAACGGAGCTTCGGGAATCCGAAGGACTGTGACTGTCCTATGAATATTACTAACGTTTTTATGTGATGCAACGGTATTCCACACCTACATGAAGGTACACGACAGTGATGGTGTCTAAGTATTAGTTGAAAGGATGGGAAGTAAAAAAAAAAAAGCTTGAAAAAATGATCTTATATTCCAAACGGCAGCTGGATTTTTTGGGTACAGATGCAAGACCAAAGAGGAACCCCGATGTTTAAAACTTTCATGGTGAATAGCCCTCCACTTTTGAACGATCACAAGCAAATCGAGGATGATTTGTTTTCGCACTTGCAGAAGGGGAAGACTATATATGTATTTCAAAGGGAAAAATTCCAGGGGATTTTTGAAAATTTTATTTAGAATTTGGGGATGAAAAACAGTCATAAGCAAGGTATGCGATAGTTTTGGTCAGGCCTATTTCTGGATCAAGTGTAGACGAGTGTGAATGGGGGAAAGGGGGGGGGGGGGAGGAGGTGGAGCTTTGAGGATGGTGACGGCACGATTGTTCAGTGACCGTTCGTGACAGAGATTCTGTCAACATGATGGGACAGTGCGCCATGGCCTGTCCAACAGAGAGTCGTCAGAGAAGTCTGGTGATAGAAGACAACTAAGATGAGAGAGACTAAAGTGGAGAAGAAGACAGAAATTGTGAAGGAGAGAGATTCGGGTATATCAGTATAATGTCCGAATTCTCTCTCTCTCTCTCTCTCTCTCTCTCTCTCTCTCTCTCTCTCTCTCTCTCTCTCTCTCTGATAGACCCATCATGAAGGTGTGCATCCAGCAGCCATATGGCGGTGATATTGAGGCAGATGTGATATGTGTGTTTACTGTATTAGATCAATTGAGGCAGATGTGATATGTGCGTTTACTGTATTAGATCAATTGAGGCAGATGTGATATGTGTGTTTACTGTATTAGATCAATTGAGGCAGATGTGATATGTGTGTTTACTGTATTAGATCAATTGAGGCAGATGTGATATGTGTGTTTACTGT
The DNA here is from genome assembly GCA_033310375.1 of Conus canariensis. Lineage (NCBI taxonomy): Eukaryota > Metazoa > Mollusca > Gastropoda > Neogastropoda > Conidae > Conus > Conus canariensis. The sequence goes on from CM065720.1 coordinate 6,287,753, forward strand.
ATTAGATCAATTGAGGCAGATGTGATATGTGTGTTTACTGTATTAGATCAATTGAGGCAGATGTGATATGTGTGTTTACTGTATTAGATCAAATGGTTCGTCGGAGAGAGAAAAAAATAGCCAAGAGAGACAAAGGTTGAGACACATGATGTCCCAAACCTTCCATCACCTCCCCGTCTCCACCCCCCACCCCCTCCCCGCCTCTCCTTTCCCGCTCCCGACGATGAAGAAGTCACATAGTTACAAAAAAGCAACGTAGAAGTCAAAATGGTGATTAACTGCAGTAAGGCGACGAAAAAGTGACCATGGCGTACAACAAAGCGATGTAAAAGTCACCATGCTGACGATCTAAAAAAAAAAAAAAAAAAAAAAAAAAAGATGATGTAAAAGTCACCATGGCGATGACAAAAAAAATGATGCAAAAGTCACCATGGTCATGACCTAACAAAGGCGATTTAGAAGTGTCCACGTGAAGACATAAAAAGGCGATGTACAAGTTACCATGGTGAGGACCTAAAACAAGGCGATGTTAAAGTATTATGATGAAGACCTTACAAGGAGGTAACGTAGAAGTCACCATGGTGAGGACAACGCCCTCACTATGTCTCGTCATATTGTGAACTTTTTTTTTTTCTAGGGACACAACACTCTATAGCAAAGGTACAACTGCGGATATGATGTTGCACCGACTAATGGAATGACATCAATAAACATGCTTTAAAAAAAAAGCTAAATAGAATTCGACTTCAAACATCCAAATTTACAATTTACACGAACAACAAAAAAATATAAG
>CM065720.1:6298545-6308545 GCA_033310375.1 Conus canariensis
CTGGGTTATCTGACAAGAGATGACATGGGAGTGAGGTGCTGGATGGAAATTTTGGCGAACAAATCATGTTGTTTTTGATACATGATTATAATTGACAGGGCAAAGAGGGGTAATAATGTGAAGGATTGTGGCTGCGAGCCGATTCTCTTGTGTGAACATGCTGGAACTGTGAACCGCTAAAAATTGATGTGTTTTTTTTTTCTCTGAGAGATGTGTATTACTACTGGTTATTGTGTGGAGACATTTCCTTGTGAAATTGGCCATTTCCTAGATTATTTAGTATGTCCTAAGGGGGCCCGTGGAGTCCGTGTTGGATCGCTTAGATTGGTTTATTTCTCCGAGAATTGGGTGTGATTCATAATTTCATATGTAATAACGTGGATTGGCTCAGGGAGAGTATTGTTTTACCGCTGTTGTAAGGGTTGGCAGGAAATGGGTCTGATAACCCCAAAGTGAGTAATGGGTTGGGGGGATGTATTCGAAATTTAAGGGGTCACTCTCATGCCCGAGTGGGAAGTAGGCAAGGGAGATGGAGAGTTAAAGCTTTACCAAGTAGCCTATGTGCCTTGATGACTCGGGTAGTAGCAACATTACAGTAGGGGCCTACAGTTGTCAGCAGGTATCCTGTTCCGTCCTGAGGCTGGGGCCAGACCACCGCAGTCTACTGCCGCGTGCCGGCAGGTGAGCGGCGCTTTCCAGTGCCTGTTTTCCCGGGAGAGGGAGACCACCCAGGCCGTCTGCCTTCTGTGGGGCAGCTCTCCTCCGGCTACCGGTGCTCTTCCGGGAGTTCTCCGGCACTGGTTCCTCGTCCCTGTTTAGGCGTCCCGTGAGAGGGCGCTGCACCAGGCCTTTTTCACCCTTGGTGTCCGGCGGGGCCTTCAGAGGAGGAGGCGTCCTACGAGCCCCGGACCCGTCGAGAGGGCGTCTGTTGTGTGTACGTTGGGTGTCGTGCCCATCGCAGGGAGTCAGACCGCGGGAAGCCACGGTCAGCGCCGGGGTGCAGAGTCTTCGGGGAGGGTGTTGGCCCGCGGAGGAGCCACGGTCAGCGCCGGGGTGCAGAGTCTTCCGGGGAGGTGTCAGCCTGTGAGGGGCCACGTACAGCGCCGAGGACTGGAGCTTTCCGGGCCGGGATGGGTTGTCCCATGTTTGTGGTAGAAGGGGTGTAGCGTTAGGCAGGAGGGTTAGGGGTGTTAGCTACTGCCTCCTTTTAGGACGTAGTGGCCGGCACAGTGTAGGGTACTTGTTGTTGCCTCCCTTAAGGACGCAGCGACCAGTTTGGTAGTGGTCCCGGGTTAAAAGAGAAGGGCGAGTCCTGGGGAGAGGTGTGGGTGGTAGCGGTCGTTAAGAGATTAGAGTCCCTTTGGTAAATCCGTGTCCCTAGTAGTTAGTCACCACGTGTGCGGGCTATCACTATGTCCCCAGGTCACAGTGATATACTGTAACTGGTGTTTCAGGTTAGGTTAGGGTCTTCCAGGTCATTGTAGTAGAGTAGGGTGAGTCAGCGGGAATTAAGATACTTGTGTGCAGTTGTAGATGTGCGTGAGTGGTGGCGCCATGGAGTGTGTGTGAAATAAAGAAGCGTGCGTGATTGTAAAACTCTATTAGTGTGCTGTGTTGTCTGACCTAGTGTGTGATAGGCGTGGGTAAGGGTGGTAGGGCCGTCCGGCTTAGCGACCGTGACACTTTGGTGGAGATGCGGGGTAGTAAGCAGTTCTGGGTAGGTGATAGGTAGCTAGGAGGGAGGTAGGGGGGTGTTGTGTCCGGTGTGTACGTTGTGTGAAATGTAAGTGGGTGGTTGGTGGGAGCGTACCAGTACCCTGGGAGGTGGTACGTAGTGTCCCTGTTCACTTCAGGCAGGTTTCCATTGGCATTGGGCAGGGCACTTGTGTTGGTGTGAATGGGTTGGCGCTACCGAGTGAGTGAGGTATGAATGGTCAATAAACTTTGAGTGGTTGTTGGAAGTGTGAGTGATTACACCGTACAGTGTAGGTGAGGTGCCGGAGGGTACCAGGTGTCTTTTGTGTCCCTTACATGTGGTATACCCCAGTGAGTAGGTAGAGTGGTACCCGGCCCGTGACTGTGCACACTGTGTGCTCGGATATCCTGTGGGGATTAAGGGCAGAGTAAGCCCAGGTGACTGTGTGTGGGAAGCACGAGGGTGCGCAGTGTTGTGGCATAGGGTATGCTGTGAGTGCACCTGGACTTGAGGGGTGCAAGTGCACTGTGATCGTGTGGGTGCGGCCTACCAGAGACAGTGAGGCATGTGACTGTGGGTAACTGGTGCGCATGCACAGTGGACAGTGGACACACGGTGTCACGTGGTTCAGTTAGTGACCAGACTGTGCATTGGTGGTATTGTATGGGTTGGAGCCTATGTGGGTATATGTAGGAGGTACACAAGTGTGGGTGGAGTTATGCTTGGTGCGTGACTCATTGAGAGTATTGTGTACTTGTGCTGAGTTGCTTCAGGGCTAGCGCGTAGTCAGGAACCTCCAGTTGCGCTCAGATCGCACTGTCCGTTGCTAGTTCTGTGGTGGTAGGGGTACCCTATGTCTAAACACACCCGAGCCCATCCGCAGTACGACCCCGATAGTGTCATGGATCCACAGGCCCCTACGGCGGATACCAAACCTAAGGATAGCGACCAGGATGCGGGGGTGGATCAAGAACAGGGGACGGGGGCTTATGCAAAGTTTGCCAAGTTGGGAGCGGCGATGGGTTTAGCTGGGGGAGACCTCGCCAAGTTCGTCACAGACTCAGTACGTAATGAGGATGAGAAGACGGCGAGAGAAGCAGAATTGGAGCTCCGGATGGAGGAGAAAGTGAGGCAGAAGATGAGGGATGAAGAGGAGAAGGCTGCTAGGCAGAGGGAGCTAGAGATGCAGCAGAGGAAGATAGAAGAGGAGAAAGCTGATAGACAGAGGGAGCTAGAAATGAAGCAGAAGAAGATCGAAGAGGAGAAAGTGAGGCAGAAGATGAAGGATGAGAGGGAGCTAGAAATGCAGCGGACGCAGATTGAAGAGAAGAAGGCTGCTAGGCAGAGGGAGCTAGAGATGCAGCAGAGGAAGATAGAAGAGGAGAAAGCTGCTAAGCAAAGGGAGCTAGAGATGAAGCAGAAGATCGAAGAGGAGAAAGCTGCTAAGCAAAGGGAACTAGAGATGAAGCAGAAGAAGATCGAAGATGAGAAAGCAGCGAGACAGGTGGAACTGGAACTGCAGAGGAAGAAGATGGAGGAAGAAAGGGCAATAAGGGAAGTAGAAGCTCAGGCACGGCAAGCCGAGTTAGATCTCAAGAGACGAAGAGATGAAGCCGAGTTAGAGGCAAGAGAGCGAGAGCTAATCATACAAGAGGGACAAGCCTTAGATGAAGCAGCGCATAGGAAACGCTTGATTGAGGTGGAGGAAACGAAGCATGTCCACCTTGAGCCGTTAGGAGAGAACGACGACGTGGACGCTTTCATCGCCCAATTTGAGCGTGTAGCCCAGATGTGCAAGTGGAGCAAGACCTCATGGCCCACACGTCTGATGTCTCTGCTGAGAGGGAAGGCTAGAGAAGCGGTGATGCGGTTAAGTGCGGATGAGTTAGGCGACTATGATCAGATAAAGGGCGCCCTGTTAAGCCACTTTAGGCTAGATGCCGAGGCCTACCGAGAAAAGTTCAGGAGCATCAAGAAGGACGCTGCTGAGACTTTCGGCCAGATGCTGGGAAGGATGAAGCGGTGGTTTTCCCTCTGGTGTGCGGCAGCGGGCAAGGATGAGAGTGTGGCAGAGGACGTAAAGGATCTGCTGTTCCAGGAACAGTTTTATCAGCTATTGTCTCCAGAGTTCACAACTGAGGTGCGGAAGACATGCCCGAAAACTGTGGAACAACTTGCAACAGAAGCTACTGTTTTGGCAGAGGCCAAAAGACTGGGGAGGAAGGCGAGGCAAGACCGAACAGTTAACCAGCCCAACCTGGGTAATACACGTGAAACAGCAGGGAGCCAGCCCGCAGGGAGGTCCCAACAAAGTGATGGTGCACTACAGCAGCTGAACAGGAGATCAGAAGGGCCTAGATCGACCATAGTTTGTTTCAACTGCAAGAAGCCAGGCCACATCGCTAGGAAATGCCCTGAGCCCCATTCTGTTGGAGCTGTTCATTGCTGTGACCAACCCCAAGCTCGAGTAGTCCCTACGTTGTGTCGCCCATGCGCTGAGCAGCGGTACGAGCCTGCGTGCATTGTAGAAGTTAACGGGTCTCCGGCCAATGGATTACGGGACACTGGTGCCGGACACACCGTAGTGGCCAAATGGTTAGTACCGGCAGATGCGTACACAGGAGAGACAGTCCCAGTAGTGTTGGCTGAATCCAGATGTAGGTCTGTGTTACCTGTGGCGGTAGTAGAGTTGAAGTCGCCATTCATCGCAGGGAAGTTGGAGGTTTTGGTCATGAATAGCCCTGTGCAGGAAGTCCTGATCGGAAACTTCGCAAAGAGAGTAGGAGATCCCGGTTGGACACGTGTGCCTGTATACGCAGACCCGGCGTTAGTAGGGGCAGTGCAGACACGCGCGCAGCGAGCCAGGGAGCAGCAAGGACCTGTACCACTGCCCGTCGAGGAATGTATTCTGAACACCTCTACCCAGCAGTTAATTCAGATGCAGGACCAGGATGAAACCTTGAGGAAGGCTCGGAGTGCGTGTGAAGCAGGGACGCACTTCCACACCAAGTTTGGACGAGTTGAGTACGCGCGGAAATCTGGTGTACTGGTCAGGCGGTTTGAGGGTCCCAAGGACGTATCGAGTCAGATCTGCGTCCCAGCTGAACTACGGACCACGGTGATGAAGCTAGGCCACGAGGTACACATGTCTGGTCACTTAGGTACCACCCGAACCAAGGAGCGAGTTGGTCGCCATTTCTATTGGCCAGGCATACATGCTGACATTCGTCGGTACTGCCAGTCATGCTTCCAGTGTCAGCGTACTGTGGACAAGGGAAGAGTGTCAAGAGTTCCCCTTGTAAGGATGCCACTGATGCGCAGGCCCATGCAGATACTGAGGGATCTGTGGTTGCAACCAGAAAGGCAAGAGCTCCGCACAGCAGCAGAGTACGTCGTTAACTTAAGGGACAAGGTAACTGAGACGTATGAGATGGCAAAGAAGAACTTGGCAACCGCAGCTTGCAGGTACAAGCGACATTCTCACTTGAGGACGAAACCCAGGAAGATAGCTGTAGGGTCTAGAGTGCTAGTGGGAGGATCACAAGGTGGGCACTGCAGCTGCAGCCATTCCAGCTTACGGTGCAGGCAGTGTCTGGAAAGGACAATGTGGCGGCAGACTTCTTGAGTCGCTTGCCGGGGGAGAGAGAGAGAGAGAGAGAGAGAGAGAGAGAGAGAGAGAGAGAGAGAGAGAGAGAGAGAGAACCTGAGGGTTCCATTAACCTGTGTCGTGAGAGGTTGACATTATTGAAGCTATGCATTTGTCATTGGAAGAGAATGACGTAGCAAAGTGTTACTGAGGGTGTGGTATTTGTAGTACGTGTTGCATAGCAGTTGTGCGTAATCAGAGCAGCCTCAGTTATAAAATTCATAAGTGGTGCGTAGTGTAACGGCTGCCCATAAGTGCCTGCGTTAAGGTCGTGCGAGGCAGAGTTAGTCCAGGTTGATTAATGTAACCTGTGATTGTTGATGTATTTAAAAGTTGATGCTGTTGTGATGGAAGTTTTGGAGTGCATCAAAAGTAACAGTAGGACAGAATGAGTGATGGGAAATTGGATTCTCATAGGTAGGGTGTGGCTAAAACGCCGATCGAGTGAGAAGTTGTTTGTTTTAAACTGTAGTTAAAACTTAGGCAGGGGGGTGTGTCACCGATCGGCGGTACTAAACTAGTACGTCCACGTGTTTAAGAGTGGTGGTGGTTCAAGGTAGAGAGCGCGTGCGCGTATGCGTGCGAGCGTGCATGTATGCGTGCATGTATGTGTGCTTATGTGTGGGGGTGTGTGTGTGTGTGTGCGTGTGTGCGCGCGCGCGGGGTAAGACTGGGGTTTAGTTAGCTGAGGTTAGGCTAAGTTCCTCAGGGTTAGGTAGTAAGGTTACGCTAGGTAGGGGGGCAGGTGAAGTAGGACATACAGTATTTTTGCCTTCCAGTCTTCATTTATTGAGGGAGTGGTAGGAGGAAGTTGGTTTCGTTCCCGATTGTTACCCTTTTGTTACTTTGGTTCTACACCAGAGAAGGCGGGGCAGGATATCGGTTGTTGTTGTGTGGTCAAGTCTGTGAGTTGTTGTGGTAAATTGTCGTGTTGTTGCACGAGCAACAACTAGTCCGTTGGTCAGGCGTGTCAGCTCTGCGGAGGGGTACACTGCTCTGACCAATCGTTGTTTTGTGGGGTGAGTAGAGTTCGCTTGATTCCGACCAGGGCGGAATGTGTTGGGGTAGCTTCACTTCGGTCCCTGGTGTTCGTCGGAGTGGACGTACTCCTTGTAGGTGCGGCGGCAGCGCCGTTAGTTTTTGAAGAGTGACTTCAAGTCATAGTTAGGGCCAGGTCCTCGTCGGGGTTGGGTGCCCTTGGCCTGTGCTGAGTCGGTGTCGTCCTTGTTGGCAGCCACTTCAGCCAGTTGCAGAACTGGTGTGGTTGATCGTCTGTATGTCCAGGTTGGTGATCTGTTAGGTTCGTTGTGTTGTAGTTCGTTGTGTTGTCTTGTATTATGGCGAGTTGAACTGTAGTTGTCTCATGTTGCGATTAGTTGTATGGTGTTCGTTGCGTATACTGGTTGTCTAGTATGATGTTGTCTTGGTTCCGTGATTGAAATTTGTAGTCAGCCGGTTTGTGTTGTTACCTCTTTCCTGTATATTTTTGTAAGTAATGTACATAGTGGTTCCTGAGTTCGATTTCCTCAGGACAGTTTGGCTAGACAATGTGGGTTCAATATAATGACCGTTGATGGACAGTGATGTAGATATTGTTTGTGGTTAGTTCATGGTAATGTCAGTGGGTTCAATAAGAGGGTAGTACGAGGTTGCATTTGGTTGAGGATCATAATATGAGTCAGGTGCAGATGTGTCTGCGTGAATCATAGAGGGGTTTGATGATTGTGCTCAATCTCAATTGTAAATAGTAGGAGTTCGTTGAAATTGATTAACGATTCCGGAGTTGACCTGCACAGCATTGGAATCGGTTAACTGTGTAGTAGGGCTAAGGCCAATTTGTGGTCGAGTGGTTTATACTGGAGTACGGTCGTGACTATTCAACTTATATTGGTGTCTTGTCACTTTCGTTACGAGTTAGGGTTCTCGACGCGGGTGTCGTGCGCGTGCAGACTGTATCTGTGGCGTACGCATTTGGTACAGGACAGTGAGTCCATATGGTTAGAAGTTTTGTAAGAAAGTGACAGTCGTCACACGTGCAGGGATGTATGTATTTGTGACAGAACGGGGTTGGAGAAAGATATCTTAGGTTGTGGGGAGGCAACCCAGTTATGAATTTTAGTAAGCAGAAAGAAGGGAAAGGTAAAGTTTAAGGCGAGTAGCTTAGCAGTCGATAGGATAAAAACGGATGATGTGCAGCAGGTAATATTGTATGAAGTGTGGTTGTGTTGGCATAACAAGGATTAACCACTGGGTTATCTGACAAGAGATGACATGGGAGTGAGGTGCTGGATGGAAATTTTGGCGAACAAATCATGTTGTTTTTGATACATGATTATAATTGACAGGGCAAAGAGGGGTAATAATGTGAAGGATTGTGGCTGCGAGCCGATTCTCTTGTGTGAACATGCTGGAACTGTGAACCGCTAAAAATTGATGTTTTTTTTTTCTCTGAGAGATGTGTATTACTACTGGTTATTGTGTGGAGACATTTCCTTGTGAAATTGGCCATTTCCTAGATTATTTAGTATGTCCTAAGGGGGCCCGTGGAGTCCGTGTTGGATCGCTTAGATTGGTTTATTTCTCCGAGAATTGGGTGTGATTCATAATTTCATATGTAATAACGTGGATTGGCTCAGGGAGAGTATTGTTTTACCGCTGTTGTAAGGGTTGGCAGGAAATGGGTCTGATAACCCCAAAGTGAGTAATGGGTTGGGGGGATGTATTCGAAATTTAAGGGGTCACTCTCATGCCCGAGTGGGAAGTAGGCAAGGGAGATGGAGAGTTAAAGCTTTACCAAGTAGCCTATGTGCCTTGATGACTCGGGTAGTAGCAACATTACAGTAGGGGCCTACAGTTGTCAGCAGGTATCCTGTTCCGTCCTGAGGCTGGGGCCAGACCACCGCAGTCTACTGCCGCGTGCCGGCAGGTGAGCGGCGCTTTCCAGTGCCTGTTTTCCCGGGAGAGGGAGACCACCCAGGCCGTCTGCCTTCTGTGGGGCAGCTCTCCTCCGGCTACCGGTGCTCTTCCGGGAGTTCTCCGGCACTGGTTCCTCGTCCCTGTTTAGGCGTCCCGTGAGAGGGCGCTGCACCAGGCCTTTTTCACCCTTGGTGTCCGGCGGGGCCTTCAGAGGAGGAGGCGTCCTACGAGCCCCGGACCCGTCGAGAGGGCGTCTGTTGTGTGTACGTTGGGTGTCGTGCCCATCGCAGGGAGTCAGACCGCGGGAAGCCACGGTCAGCGCCGGGGTGCAGAGTCTTCGGGGAGGGTGTTGGCCCGCGGAGGAGCCACGGTCAGCGCCGGGGTGCAGAGTCTTCCGGGGAGGTGTCAGCCTGTGAGGGGCCACGTACAGCGCCGAGGACTGGAGCTTTCCGGGCCGGGATGGGTTGTCCCATGTTTGTGGTAGAAGGGGTGTAGCGTTAGGCAGGAGGGTTAGGGGTGTTAGCTACTGCCTCCTTTTAGGACGTAGTGGCCGGCACAGTGTAGGGTACTTGTTGTTGCCTCCCTTAAGGACGCAGCGACCAGTTTGGTAGTGGTCCCGGGTTAAAAGAGAAGGGCGAGTCCTGGGGAGAGGTGTGGGTGGTAGCGGTCGTTAAGAGATTAGAGTCCCTTTGGTAAATCCGTGTCCCTAGTAGTTAGTCACCACGTGTGCGGGCTATCACTGTGTCCCCAGGTCACAGTGATATACTGTAACTGGTGTTTCAGGTTAGGTTAGGGTCTTCCAGGTCATTGTAGTAGAGTAGGGTGAGTCAGCGGGAATTAAGATACTTGTGTGCAGTTGTAGATGTGCGTGAGTGGTGGCGCCATGGAGTGTGTGTGAAATAAAGAAGCGTGCGTGATTGTAAAACTCTATTAGTGTGCTGTGTTGTCTGACCTAGTGTGTGATAGGCGTGGGTAAGGGTGGTAGGGCCGTCCGGCTTAGCGACCGTGACATCATTACTATAATGATTGAAGAATTGTTAGCCTGCACTTGTTTTCCCCCACGACTTAATTGTTCAGCATTATATTGTTTGGTCAATCTGTGGGAGATAGCATCTCTTAGGAGATCCAAGTAAAGGTTGTTCTGCACAATTCTTTGCCACTGGCAATGCTTGGGTTATTGAACAGCAGAGCTGACCACTCAGACTGTTCCATATCTTTTGATCTCCCTTGCATCCTTGAATGGATCCTCAAGCATAGGCTCAAAGATTGTCCCCTACATTTTATACTGTTTGCATAATGCTTTTAGTTTTTCAGCAACTTTTTTCCTCTCCACACTTTCGTTTTATTCCATTTACTATCCTTCGCTGGCTGCTTTGGGGGTGCTGTTGGATTCTCTTTTGAACCCTTGGTGGTGAGAACACCACAGAATTATGGACTGTGGTGTGTCTCTATTTGACACCAAGAGCACAGACACAGCCAGCCGTGTCTCCCTGATGAGTCTGATCCAGCGGACGAAAGGCCTAGGAGCAGGCAATACAAATACATGTGCTTTTGAGAGGGATTGCGATGGTTCCCTCAGGCAGCTAGTGAAGGGTTTCTCATATTCATGATATATTCCCCCCATTTTCTTCATCATTTGTTTTTCTCTCTAAAAGTTCAAATCTTTGCCAAGTCATTACTATAATGATTGAAGAATTGTTAGCCTGCACTTGTTTTCCCCCACGACTTAATTGTTCAGCATT
>CM065720.1:6316045-6318545 GCA_033310375.1 Conus canariensis
TAAGTACTTTCTGAAGAGAGAGAGAGAGAGAGAGAGAGAGAGAGAGAGAGAGAGAGAGAAAAGAAGACAGACGAGACGACAGACAGACAGACAGACAGACAGACGATAGACAGAGGCAGAGACAGAGGCAGAGACAGAGACAGACAGGCAGACAAACAGCCAGAGACAGAGACAGAGAGACAGAGACAGACACACAGACAGACAGGCAGACAGACAGACATACAGAGACAGAGGCGAAAGGGGGGAAGAGAAAAAGAATGCTATAACATAGAAAAGGCGTGTGCAAATAACCAGTTTAGTTTAAGAGCCTTCATCCATTTGATGCGTCCTAAGAGCCCCACAATCTCTCCCCTCCCTCCCTCCCTCTCTCTCTCTCTCTCTCTCTCTCTCTCTCTCTCTTGTCTCACACACACACACACACACACACACACACACACACACACACACACACACACACACACACACATACAAATACACGCGTGGGCCTCTCTCTCTGTGTCTCTCTCTGTCTGTCTGTCTGTCTGTCTGTCTGTCTTTCTTTCTCTCTCTCTCTCTCTCTCTCTCTCTCTCTCTCACTCCCACACACACACACACACACAACACACACACACACACACACACACACACACACACACACAATACTTGTAATTATGCACGTGCGGTCATCTGTCTTTTTTTTTAATGAATCCCCCCCTCCTCTCTCTCTCTCTCTCTCTCTCTCTCTCTCTCTCTCTCTCTCTCCATATACCCCCTTCCCCCCTCCTCCTTGGATCAACAGAAGTGAAGCAGTGGTCGAAGGCCAAAGGGGAAGCAATGAGAGACGTGTGAATACAGGAACTGAAGAAAGAAGAGGGTACCAAGAGAATCTAGAAGGCAGTCCAGCAAGGCCAACCAAGGCACTGGACAAAATGGGAAAATTGACTCCCAGGAGGTATTCGCTGGACTGAAACATGTCTTATGGCTCCTTCCATGGTCAATTTCATCGTCAGATCTGTATGTTACCTCGTTCCCTCAAAATTAACCTCTGTTTAAATGGGGGGAAATCAGGTCAATTCACATACCCGCTTTGTCACGGTAAAGAAATAGTCGTGCATGTTCCTAAGTTCATACAAAGCAACCCTAACCCAGGGATCATAACCAGGTGTTAACACAGATCGTCAGTGCGTGCATTTGGTACCAGCAGAGGAGACACTCCACTACCAATAGCTCCAGCAATGACATGCCAGAGACACTTCACTACCAATAGCTCCAGCAATGACATGCCAGGGACACTCCACGGCCACTAGCTCCATCAATGACATGCCAGAGACACTCCACTACCAATAGCTCCAGCAATGACATGCCAGAGACACTCCACTGCCAATAGCTCCAGCAATGACATGCCAGAGACACTCCACGGCCACTAGCTCCATCAATGACATGCCAGAGACACTCCACTACCAATAGCTCCGGCAATGACATGCCAGAGACACTCCACAACCAACAGCTCCAGCAATGACATGCCAGAGACACTTCACTACCAATAGCTCCAGCAATGACATGCCAGAGACACTTCACTGCCAATAGCTCCAGCAATGACATGCCAGAGATACGTCACTGCCAATAGCTCCAGCAATGACATGCCAGAGACACTTCACTACCAATAGCTCCAGCAATGACATGCCAGAGACACTCACTACCAATAGCTCCGGCAATGACATGCCAGAGACACTGCACTACCAATAGCTCCGGCAATGACATGCCAGAGACACTCCACTACCAATAGCTCCAGCAATGACATGCCAGAGACACTCCATACCAACAGCTCCAGCAATGACATGCCAGAGACACTCACTACCAACAGCTCCAGCAATGACATGCCAGAGACACTCCACTGCCACTAGCTCCAGCAATGACATGCCAGAGACACTTCCACTACCATAGCTCCGGCAATGACATGCCAGAGACACTCCACTACCAACAGCTCCAGCAATGACATGCCAGAGACACTCCACTACCAATAGCTCCAGCAATGACATGCCAGAGACACTCCACTACCAATAGCTCCAGCAATGACATGCCAGAGACACTCCACTACCAATAGCTCCAGCAATGACATGCCAGAGACACTCACTACCAATAGCTCCAGCAATGACATGCCAGAGACACTCCACTACCAATAGCTCCAGCAATGACATGCCAGAGACACTCCACTACCAATAGGTCCAGCAATGACATGCCAGAGACACTCCACTACCAATAGCTCCGGCAATGACATGCCAGAGACACTCCACTACCAATAGCTCCGCAATGACATGCCAGAGACACTCCACTACCAATAGCTCCAGCAATGACATGCCAGAGACACTTCACTACCAATAGCTCCAGCAATGACATGCCAGAGACACTCACTACCAATAGCTCCAGCAATGACATGCCAGAGACACTCCACTGCCAATAGCTCCAGCAATGACATGCCAGAGACACTTCACTGTCACGAGCGCCAGCAATGACATGCCAG
>CM065720.1:6323545-6328545 GCA_033310375.1 Conus canariensis
AGAGAAGAGAGAGAGAGAGAGAGAGAGAGAGAGAGGAGGAGGAGAGAGAGAGAGAGAGAGAGAGAGAGAGAGAGAGAAGCAGATAGACAGACAGCCGACAGACAGAGAGAGAGAGAGAGAGAGAGAGAGAGAGAGAGAAGAGAGAGAGAGAGAGAGATAAAGAGAGGAGAGAGAAGCAGACAGACAGACAGACGACAGACAGACAGACAGGACAGAGAGAGAGAGAGAAGAGCAGTAGAGAGAGGTAGAGAGAAAGATTTATGATCATAACAGTGGACAGAAACCTGTAGTTCTATCTCTATGATCTGACACTCAAACCGCCAAAGAATTCAGTAGCCCGTCCAATCCCAAACGTTCTGCGGCACTACGCACTTGCTCCCCCTCAGCCCAACCCACTTTTGTGCCAGACCGTCCATCGTCTGGGTTTTCAGCCGTAACTAAACACGGGGTCCAGAGAGATGTCATTGCTGTGGTCACAGCGGTCAATCCTGCAGCGTGACAGTTCTCCAGGGATGGAGACTCCATTTCATTGCTGTGTGTCACAGCGGTCAATCCTGCAGCGTGACAGTTCTCCAGGGATGGAGACTCCATTTCATTGCTGTGCTCACAGCGGTCAATCCTGCAGCGTGACAGTTCTCCAGGGATGGAGACTCCATTTCATTGCTGTGCTCACAGCGGTCAATCCTGCAGCGTGACAGTTCTCCAGGCATGGAGACTCCATTTCATTGCTGTGTTCACAGCGGTCAAACCTGCAGCGTGACAGTTCTCCAGGGATGGAGACTCCATTTCATTGCTGTGTTCACAGCGGTCAAACCTGCAGCGTGACAGTTCTCCAGGGATGGAGACTCCATGTCATTGCTGTGTTCACAGCGGTCAATCCTGCAGCGTGACAGTTCTCCAGGGATGGAGACTCCATGTCATTGCTGTGTTCACAGCGGTCAATCCTGCAGCGTGACAGTTCTCCAGGGATGGAGACTTCATTTCATTGCTGTGGTCACAGCGGTCAATCCTGCAGCGTGACAGTTCTCCAGGCATGGAGACTCCATTTCATTGCTGTGTTCACAGCGGTCAATCCTGCAGCGTGACAGTTCTCCAGGGATGGAGACTCCATGTCATTGCTGTGCTCACAGCGGTCAATCCTGCAGCGTGACAGTGCTCCAGGGATGTAGACTCCATGTCATTGCTGTGTTCACAGCGGTCAATCCTGCAGCGTGACAGTGCTCCAGGGATGTAGACTCCATTTCAGCAACATTCCTTTATCTTTCTTTCATCTCAAGCCGTCTGTGCCCACTGAAGTTAGTAACTTTTTTTTTTCTTACTCGTAACCATACATTAGCTGATTTTTTTTTGCATGCAAATAAACAAGAAGAGGAGAACATGAATAGCTGCATGAGTATTTGAATAAATATGTAAATAACTGAATCATGCTGGGTCGAAAACACATTGTAGGCAACGAAAGGACCACCAGGATTGAAGATTATAACGTATTGATCAGCAAACCGAAATGATTCTACATAGAGAAAAAATCCGAACGAAATATAACATATGATATAATCTAGTACAGTATGACATAATAGGATATCATCTCACATCATATGATATATAGTATGATGTAATGTGATGTAAATTATATGATATAACATAATATAGTAAATATAAAATAATAAAAAATAATTATATATATGCCACACACACACACACACACACACACACACACACACACACACACACACACGCACACGCACACCACACACACACACACACACAAACGAATATATATATATATATATATATATTATATATATATATACACAATAGATATAGATATAAATATGGATTAGAAATGGAAGAGAGAGAGAGAGAGAGAGAGAGAGAGGAGAGGAGAGGAGAGAGAGAGAGAGAGAGAGAGAGAGAGAGAGAGAGAGAGAGATATTGTCTATGTACCTACGTATGTATGTATGCATATATGTATGTATGTAAGTATGCATGCATCCATCTCTCTCTCTCTCTCTCTCTCTCTCTCTCTCTCTTATATATATATATATATATATATATATATATATATATATCCACCTATATATTGTCTGTCTACCTATCTATCTATGTATCATATTATGCAGAACGAAAAGAAAATAGAGTTTGATTAATAAACAAAAGGAAGAAATAAATTAACAAAGAAAGAAAGACATGTGTGAGACGAAGAGACTGCCAGGCAGACTGGCAGCACACAGGCAGAGTTCTCTCGGTGGTGCCATTAGACTGAAATGGAACCATTGCAACTTGAACTGACAGTATCTGACGTGGACGTCCTTTGGGGCTGATTTCTAACTAACACAGAATGTTCAATGCCAACACTAGCTGACAGTAATACGTTGAACATGTCTTCCTCTCACACACAGAGTACCTTGCGGAGCCGAACTAAAATCAAACTGGTAATGCATAACCCCAAAGAACCAGTGTTCTGGCTGGCTGGTTGGAGGTCAACTGTCTAAATGTAACAGTTGGTCCACTTGTACTGATGTGGGAGCAAGGCACTTAAAACATATTTCAAGTCTACAAGCTCTGTCACGCAAATTGGACGCTTATCACGCGTGTCGTCTCCATATTACAGAGAACAAGAGTGCGTTCCGATCCCATGGAGGTCAACGCTTCAAAGACACTCTCAAAAAATCTTTGAAAGTGTTTAACATCAACCCCAACACGTGGGACAAACTGCCATGGATCGAGCTACATGGCGCTACTCTATTCACAAAGGTGCCATTTTACACGAAGAAAGGAGGACAGCTGCAGCGCAACAAAAGAGACAGGCAAGGAAAGCCCATGCCAGCAATCATCAGCAGGTCTCCTACATTCCCCGTCCAAGCTGTCACCGCACATTCCGTGCACGCATCGGCTTGATCAACCAGCTAGGTGGGCATCTTGGAGGAAGACTACAGGACTGGTGGAAGTGTAGAACATGCATTTCTCTGTGCCTCACTGAGTTCATAGGGTTGTGCAGACGACTGACTAGATCCTTGATCACAATGAATCTCTGGGAAACTATCAGTCTATGGCGTGGCTGTGCTCCCTCACCAGACTCTACAGTATCATATACCAGTGTGTGACTGTCAGTTATACTTCCCTACCAGACACTGTAATGCTCTGTACTGTTGTCTACTGTCAAAGCCACCCTTCCAAGGGTGGTGCAGGATTGCTCCCAGCTGGTTTGTTCGGCAGTTGAGGACAGTACTTCTCTGGGTCCCACCTGCACCTTTTTGTATTTCTTTTTCTTTCTTTTCTCTGCAGTATTGTCTTCTGACATATATACATCCTCACAAGACGCCACTGTAGTACTCAGTGCCAGTGTGCATCCTTCTAGATGCTATGATAACACGTACCATTGTCTGACTGTCATGCATACATCTTTATTGGACACCAGGGATGTATGTACCAGTCTGCGTCCTTCCAGACGCTATAATGCCATGTACCGTTACGTGACTGGTATTTATGCATCTTGACCAGTAACATGGACAGTAACATGTACCTCTGTGCAATTCTCATTGAATATATATATATATATATATATATATATTATATATTACAATTATAAACAAAGCTTGCTCTTATGAGGAGACATTCTCCTCCTTGGAGACTATAACCTTGCTGAAGGCTCATTTTGAGAAGCATTTATTTCATTTTTTTTCCCCATTCACCCACTCACGCACATACTGTTAGTTAGGCAGAATTATCTACCACTGCAGATATGAATGCTTATCTCCCCTATTTCTTCAATCTAAGACATAAGGGCAAGCTTTGTTTATAATTGAATATTTCTTGCAGTCATTGCAACACCTAGCTGCTCTGTAAGTTGCTGGAATGGTGCTCGGTACTTATCCTTGGAATTTATTAGTTTATTGTAATTTAGTCCCTTGCGGATTCATTCCAAGAACTGGCCCTCAGCACTTGTGTCTTGAGAGGTTATCTTTTTATATTTTCTACTTTTCACAGGAAAATGTGGCTTGTTTTGCTCTTTCATGATTTTCTTTTGCTTCTTAGGTGGCACCTTTGGTTGGTTTTTTGAAAACTCAACAAACATACTACGGTATTGCACACCAGCCTTTTCTGGGATAGCATTCTTCTTAAAACCGAAAAGGCAGAGGAGTCAAATTCCCACTTTCCGCGGTCACTGAGGAGAAACAATCAGGTTTCGAAATATCGGTATCTGACCAAGAGTTATATGTTAGTGGATTTTCTCCCCATTGGAGATCGTCTCCCCTTGGAGACTATAAGCTTGCTAAAGGCTCATTTTGAGAAGCATTTATTTTATTTTTCCCCATTCACCCACTCAAGCACATACTGTTAGTTGGCAGAATGATCTACCACTGCAGATATGAATGCTTATCTCCCCGTATTTCTTCAATCTAAGACATAAGGGCAAGCTTTGTTCATAATTGAATATATATATATATATATAATGCTGAACAATTAAGTAGTGGGGGAAAACAAGTGCAGGCTAACAATTCTTCCGTCGTTATAGTAATGACTTGGCAAAGATTTGGAGAGAAAAAAAAAATTGAAGATGAAAAAAATGGGGGGAATATATTATAAATATAAGAAGCCCTTCACTAGCTGCCTGAGGGAACCATCGTAATCCCTCTCAAAGGCACATTTATTTGTATTGTCTGCTCCTAGGCCTTTCGTCCGCTGGATCGGACTCATCAGGGAGACACGGCTGATTGTGTCTGTGCTCTTGGTGTCAAATAGAGACACACCACAGTCCATAATTCTGTGGTGTTCTCACCATCAAGGATTCAAAAAAGAATCCAACAGCACCCTCAAAGCAGCCAGCGAAGGGTAGTAAATAGAACAAAACAAAAGTGTGGAGAGGAAAAAAGTTGCTGAAACACTGAAAGCATTATTCAAACAGTATAAAATGTAGGGGACAATCTTTGAGCCTATGCTTGAGGATCCATTCAAGGATGCAAGGGAGATCAAAAGATATGGAACAGTCTGAGTGGTCA
>CM065720.1:6333545-6343545 GCA_033310375.1 Conus canariensis
AATGTTGTCTAGAGTACGACTGAGAGAGGTATGTTTCATGATTTATATGTTTTTATTCCTTAACAGAGCGCTGAAGGATGACTTCTTGAATGTCATTCCCCCTGACGACCGGGAAAAAAATGTCACTCTTTGTAAAGACAAACAAACAAACAAAACCTACGAGGGAAATGACAAAAAAATGTCAAAATGTCAACATGTCGCTGTTTTCTGTCCTTCCCCTCTCTGTCTGTCTGTCTGTCTGTCTGTCTGTCTGCCTGTCTGTCTGTCTGTTGTATGCCTCTCTCTCTCTCTCTCTCTCTCTCTCTCTCTCTCTCTCTCTCTCTCTCTCTCTCTCTCTCTCTCTCTCTCTGCAGTGAGTAAGTGAATGTGTGTGGGTGAGTGTGTGTGTGTTTCTGTATATGTGTGTGTATATATGTGTGTGTTTGTGCGCCCGCATGTGTGTGTGCATGCGCGCGCGCACGTGTGTGTGTGTGTGTGTGTGTGTGTGTGTGTGTGTGTGTGTGTGTGTGTGTGTGTGTGTGTGCGCGTGCATGTGTATGTGCGTTCGTGCGTGTGTAATTGTGTATGTGCATGTATGTGTGTGTGTGTGTGTGTGTGTGTGTGTGTGTGTGTGTGTGTGTGTGTGTGTGTGTGTGTGTGTGTGTGTGTGTGAAGGGATGAGAGGGTTAGTGTTTGCGTGTGTGTCCCTGTCCTCTGGAGAGAGGATAGACGATTCCTAGAAGAGAGAGAGAGAGAGAGAGAGAGAGAGAGAGAGAGAGACAGACAGACAGACAGACAGACAGACAGACAGACAGACAGACAGACAGAGAGGGAGACAGAGGCAGAGACAAGGAGAAACGAAACGAAACGAAATTTTATTTAACCAGGGTAATGAGATAAGCAATATACATGCTTTTCTCCACCCAGCCCTGGGGCAAATGGAAAGAAGTAAGTCATAGCAAATCAAGGCAAATACGTATAAGAAAAAGAACAAGAACAAACAAACAAAGAGATAACATGATAATACAACATTCAATACAAATAAACTGCTGTCAACACCACTGGGACATAGGGTAAACGGGGAAAGACAGGGGAAGGAATCGCTCGGGGGGGGGGGGGGGGGGGGGGGACGATGAAGGGAAGGGCAGCATACAGCAATCATACACAATATATGTCACATTAAGGACATAAACTTAAAACAGAAAGCAGGGGAGGGGGGGGGGGGGTAGTAGTCGCATGTGTACACATGTACATGCACATTTCTACAGACCAACATAGAAAAGGCAAGATAATAAAACTAATGTTGCTTGATAAGATAAAATATTTGTATAGTTGCCGTTGACGTATCATGTTTTATTGCTTGAAATAACGAATTTTTATATGCTATCTTAAAGGAATCAACAATACTTTTTTGTTTAATATTTGTTGGTGGAGAATTCCACAGCACTCCGCCTGAATAAACAACTCTAGTTTTGAATAGATCAATTCTGGGTTTTCGGATCAGTATATTATTGGTGTATCTTGACTGATTCGTTGGAAATTTAACAATCATGTCGAAGGTGCAAAACCGTTAATAATTCTATACATTATTATTGCTTTATTGTTCTGGAGTTTATATGTTAAAGGTAGAATTTAGTATGATATAGTCTTGTG
Source organism: Conus canariensis (assembly GCA_033310375.1). Lineage (NCBI taxonomy): Eukaryota > Metazoa > Mollusca > Gastropoda > Neogastropoda > Conidae > Conus > Conus canariensis. The sequence continues at coordinate 6,335,178 of CM065720.1, forward strand.
GTGTTAATGACGATGGTTTTATAAGTATAACTTTCAGAGCACGCTTGTGGACTCTGTGTAAAGGTTTTAGTGTATTAACACAAGAATCATAAAGAGTTGAGGCATTATCAATAAATGATTGGATATATGCGTGGTAAAAGTGTTTACGCGCGTTTACATCTAGAAATTTTTTTTTTTTTTGAAAGCTGAAAGACTGTTTGAGATACACGTTTGCTTAAACCCATAATTTGAGGTGACCAAGAGAGATTATTGTCCAAGGTGACTCCTAAAACGTTATGAGTGTTGACTTCATCGAGCTGCTTGACGCTGATGTATATAGAAGGCATACCAGAAGTTACATTTTGTCTTTTTGGACGTAAAGTTATGACCATATACTTTGTTTTCTGTTCATTAAGGGACATGTGATTGTGTGTGTGTGTGTGTGTGTGTGTGTGGAGAGAGAGAGAGAGAGAGAGAGAGAGAGAGAGAGAGAGAGACAGACAGACAGACAGACAGACAGAGAGAGAGAAGACAGAGAGAGAGAGAGAGAGAAGAGAGAAACAGAGACAGAGAGAGAGAGAGAGAGAGAGAGAGAGAGAGAGAGAGAGAGAGAGAGAGGCAGGGATGGGAGAGGGTGTTAACCTGATCAATGATTCATGCTCACGTCTGTTGCTACTTGCAAAATGGGTGTCGACCCTCCAGTAGGGCAAAGCGGACAGTACTGAGAGTAATAATGGGGGCATCGGGCAAGAGAGAAGCTGCGTGTGTTATGGACTTTGGGGGGGGGGGGGGGCGAAGGGGAGGATGGTGCACTAACCAATGACCGAGAGAAACAGACAGACTAACAGCCAAAACAGGCCCTGTTCTTTGCGCATAGAATGTGAGCATGTCCTATGTCTTAAATTCATCTGTAAAGTTAGCAAAGTACTTTGCAACAACCTCTAAATATTGATAGAATATTGTCGATTTTTTGGCATCTGTTGTCATTACACACACGCGCGCGTGCGCGCGCGCGCGCACACACACACACACACACACACACACACACACACACACACACACACACACACACACACACACATACACACACGCGCGCGTAGTGTAGTGGAAGAGATGTAGAGACAGTCTGTTTTCTTTGGGAACTGTAGTGGAAGAGATGTAGAGACAGTCTGTTTTCTTTGGGAACTGTAGTGGAAGAGATGTAGAGGCAGTCTGTTTTCTTTGGGAACTGTCGTTGAAACGTCGTAGAGGCAGTCCATCTTCAGCGGGACAGCATTTGAAGATATAAATAGGCAGTTTGTGTTCTGGGAGACTGCAATAGAGCTGCAGTCTGGCTCCCAGGGAATTGTAGTAGAAGAGATACGGAGGCAGTCTGTCTTTCTGGGGAATTATTATAGTAGAAGAGATGTGGATGCGGTCTGTCTCCTAGCGGACTGCACTGGAAAAGTTGTGGAGGCAGTCCGTCTTCAGAGGAGAAAGAGTAGCGGTTTGTCTTGGAGGAGACTGCGGTAGAACAGCTGCAGCTGCAGTCTGGCTCCTAGCGAATAATAGTCGAAGAGATGTTGAGGCGGTCTGTTTTTGTTGGGTAACGTGGTCGAAGAAATGAAGAGACAGTTTGTCTCCTGAGGGAAGGTTGTTATAGGCGAGATGACATCGCAGTCTGTCTTCGGATGGAATATGGTAGACCGCATGAAGAGAATTTTGTCTTGCTGGGGGATGGGAAACCCCTCAAACCATCCAGTCTTACTCTGCATCTCAGCCGACACTTGCAGTCAGTAAGGGCGTTACTAATTGGTGTCCTGGGAGGGTGAAAAGACGCAAGGCATCACGGAACACCACGTGGCTCAGCAGCAGAGTACGAACTCTTTGGCTGTGCGTGGCCTAAATGATTAGAGCAGGCATCAGTTTTTTTGTTGTTTTTCTTCTCGAGGGGATGGGGGTCAGGACTGGAGTAGAAACACCTGTACTGAAGTACATCTTGGGAAAGTACATCTTGGGGAAAGTACATCTTGGGGAAAGTACATCTTTGGGAAAGTACATCTTGGGGAAATAGCGGACAAGGAAGGGAATGCGAAGGGAGGAAGGGGTTAAAACAATGGGGAAGGGGGAAGGGGGGATGAAGATGGGACATGTCCACGTGAGCTTTTTATTCTACGAATAAGGCGAAATATTTTGAACATAGAGGTAGGGGTGGGGGTGGGAAGGGAGACAGAGAGGGTAAGGGTGAGGGTTAAGCGGGGAAGCGGGTATGTCCGCATGAAAGTGCATCTTTGTGGTTGTTTTTACACACAATGACTGCAGGTTTTGTGTCTGAGTGCTGGCGCCAGCGTTCACAGAGCTCGTGACGACATGCATGGCCTCTACCCCACAGCTACACACGTCACAAACAGACATGTGTTGATGAGGTCCATGGAGTGAATGAATGGAGAAGAAGCAAACACACACACACACACACACACACACACACACACACACACACACACACACACACACTATACTACTATATCTAAAACTGATAACATTAATCTTCTAGCTTGCGAAGCAAAATCACATATCAATGATTGTTATCGTCACTTCGCAAAAGTCTATACTGATGGGTCTCTATTAAACAATAATGCTGGTTGTGGCTTTGTCATTCCATTTCTAAAAATTGAGAAGTCCTTTCATCTTGGGGCAAATGTGTCTATTTTTGCAGCCGAACTTACAGCAATATTAATGGCCGTAGAGTACATAAATGATTTATCATTTGACTTTTATGGTATTCTCTTCTGTGCAGATTCTAAGTCAGTTCTTCAAGCTTTAGAATCTACAAATTCAAAAACTCGTGCTGAAATCATATCATAAATTAAAATACTTATTCACAACCTTATGTCAAGAGGTATAACAGTTAATTTTGGTTGGGTTCCTTCCCATTGCTTCATATCCGGAAATGAATGGGCTGACAGGATTGCTCGAGCAGGTGCAAACAATTCTGACAATACGGCTACTATTCATATTCCCTTGAGCTTACATGAAGGATATTCTCTCTTACAAAGAGCCTCTTTTGAAAAATTTGAGGAATACTACAAAGAAAGTGTTCTCCCCCGAATACACAAACCGACTCTTCTATACTTTGTTGTACGAACTCTCGAGCAAGTAATCTTTTAAAAAGGGCTTCCTCAGTAAATCCAGTAAACCGTAATACAAACATAGGATTATATCCAAGACACAGTAAACAACTTCTCTCCTTATTATTTCGGTTAAAAATAAATGCATTCAGAACAAAATATGTCAAGAATATTCGATGTGCTTGCGGCGCCCTTGATAATTGTACAACAACACACGTTCTATACTTTTGCCCCTACTTTGATTCCGATTTGTCAGAATTTAGAAAGGACGCTTCAAAGTGCATATTCCAGGATAACATGTTTCTCTTAAATTTTGTACGAATTCTTATGTTAAGCCCAGTTGGCTCAATCCTGTAATTGCTGTTTCATGATCTTATTTTGTACAGTTGTTTGTTTTTACTTTTGATGTCTTTTTTTCTTACAGTTTAATTCTTACGTAGAGTTTCTCCTCATCACACATACACGCACACACGCACACGCACGCACGCGGGCGCGCACTCACGTACGCACGCTGCACGCACACACGTGCGCACGCTGCACGCACACACTCAAACACACACACACACACACACACACACACACACACACACACACACACACACACACACACACCTTGTCCAATATCACATTTAGTGAAAAGACGTTAAATTGAAGAACAACAACAACAACACACACACACACACACACACACACCACACACACACACACACACACACACACACGCACGCACTCACGCGCGCACGCACGCATGCACGCACACACGTACAAACACACACCACACACACACACACATACACATACAAGCATGCACGCACATGCATGCACGCACTCACATGCGCGCGCGCGCGCGCACACACACACACACACACACACATACACACACACACATACACATACACACACACACACACACACACACACACACACACACACACACACACACACACTTAAAAAAAAAGGTGACAAATGTTACAAGAAATTTTACAACATTGCCCGGCCATCTTTCAAAGGCACTTAAAATCAAAATCGTATTATTTTCCCCACAATGTCACTATGAATAGAATAACAACAGTAGTTATCACAGTAATGTCATAATCATGTCACTACTGGTAATTTATCTTTTGAGGTTTAAGTTAAAGGACCAGGTGTTGTTGTTTTTTTGTGTGTGTAATAACTGAAACTCTGTTTAAACATACAGTGTGATGAACAAATCACAAATTCAACAATCAAAAGCAACTATATATAGACATGAAGATATTTCGCAAGGGAAGAAAGATAATATCACAAAACGAACAAGATAGGGCAGAGGGAAACACAAACCACACAGTGCTGAAAAACAACAAGTAGACACAGAGAAGAGAGGATCCATATCAGAGATAGACAGACCGAGTAAGAGGCAGAGAGGGTAAAGTACACAGCGAACAGGAGAAAAGAACAAAGTGCTCGATGCTTCAGAAAAACAGCGAGAAAAAAAACAACAAACTATTTACAATAAGGTAACGCATCTTGCACACCTGCAGGCGAGAAAAGAACGTGTGGACATCAAAACAATCTATCCAGCCACCAGGCCTAAATAAAAGGTCTATGTAATACAGAGAGAGAGAGAGAGAGAGAGAGAGAGAGAGAGAGAGAGAGAGAGAGAGAGAGGAGAGAGAGAGAGAGGAGAGAGGTATAAACGGAAAAGTGCAAGAGAATGTCTGGGTCGGCGAAATGTCACCAACTGTCTGACTGGTTGCGTGCATGCGCGTGAAGGTAAGGCAGTCTGGGAAGCAAGGGAGATAACGACAGAAAGAATCTCCCCGAGTACTTTCCCGCTCCCAGCCAGCACCACACAAAACAATTGTGACAGCACAAATGTCCATATATGATTTAGATTAATGAACCATTTCATGCACATTCACTCTTAGCAAGCAGGACCATGGCCAGAATGAGGGTCACCGGGGGAATTATGAGCCTACCTAGCCCAGATGGGCATTAACACAGCTTTAATCCTAGGGTTTAAATGATTATGTGCGGAACCTGGTCACTAACCTAGTTGGGCCCCACGAACCACTTCTGACAACCATCAAACGACGGAAGATGGCATGATTTGACCACGTCATTCGTCACAACATCCTCTCCAAAACCATCCTTCAAGGTACCGTTGAAGGAAGGTGCAGACGAGGACGGCAGAGAAAGAGCTGGTCCGAAAATATAAAGGACTGGACCAAAATGACCATGCCAGATCTCCTCACGACAGCTACAAACAGAAGAGCCTGGAGAGAAACGGCGGCTGCCTCATCACGTCCCCCAACGACCCCAGCGGTCAGGGGAATGACTGACTGAATCCTAGGTAGTTACGGTTACACTAAAAAATGCTTTCAAAGATGCCGTACATCAGCCTTTGAGAGACCACGCCCAGTGCGTACGGGAGCTTTCTCTTACACTCCTCAGTGACAAAGCCCACCCACACTAATACTCTCATTCTCCACTCCAAATGGAATGAGTCGTATGGTTGCTAGACAAAACAAACTGTCGGTCATATTGCAAAGGCGTATAGAAAAAGGCTGTCTACAGGGAAAGAAAACAATTGATGCCTTAAAGTTTTCATAATTGCCACAAATCTCCTTTTCGAGTGGATGTACTAAGTTAGGGGAATCTTTTGAAGTCCAAGGGCAGGATTTCTTCAAAGTTAACGTTGGGATCAGGATCAGCTCCAAGCGGGTCAAAAACAACATTTCGCATCTGAAAAATACTGAGCCCCACGTTCGAAGATGGATCTTTAGAAGGACGCTCAAGAATTCAGTAACAAAAATCTGAACACAAAACAATCTGCACCAGTTCATCCCAGCACGCAGTCCTGTTACGGACATTGCAGGTCCTTTCAGCGTTAAAGACGAAATCGGTTCTCACAAAAAAGTTCGTTTTGCTCCCCTAGATCATCATCTGTCATATATCATCACCTGTCATAGACCATCACCTGTCATAGATCATCATCTGTCATAGATCATCACCTGTCATAGATCATCATCTGTCATAGGTCATCACCTGTCATAGACCATCATCACCTGTCATAGACCATCATCACCTGTCATAGATCATCACCTGTCATAGACCATCATCACCTGTCATAGACCATCACCTGTCATAGATCATCACCTGTCATAGATCATCATCACTTGTCATAGACCATCACCTGTCATAGACCATCACCTGTCATAGACCATCACCTGTCATAGACCATTACCTGTCATAGATCACCTGTTATCGGAACAGCAACGAGCGAGGCTGTGGGATGAACACGGCAGTTGCATGACGGTGGCGTTTTTTTTTTTTTTTTTTTTTTTTTTTTGGGGGGGGGGGGTGTTGTTTGTTTGTTTGTTTGTTTGTTTGTTTGTTTGCTTTTGGGTTTTGGGTTTTTTTCTTTGTTTTTGTTTGTTTTTTTGTTTGTTTGTTTGTTTGTTTGTTTGTTTTTTTTGTTTTTTTTTTTTTTGGGGGGGGGTTGCCGGTGGGCCCCGCAGTCATGAAATATGGGCTGATGCACCCATGGGACCACTCCGAGGAGGATCTGTGGTGTCATATCTGGTGGCCATTACGCAATGGCATCTGTCAGGAAGCAGTTATGTCCCTTCACGTGTTAACAGATTGCCCTGTGCATGCCTGCACCCTGTGTGAACGCAGCGCAGGCTTCCAAGGGTGGTGCAGCATTGGTCCCAGCTGGTTGGTTCGGCAGTTGAGGACAGTACTTCTCTGGGTCCCACCCGCACCTTCGGGTGTATCTTTTTCTTTCAACGCACCCCTTGCGGCTCTCACTCACCACGCGTACATATTGCCCATAACGTGGCGTTCAGTCACTCGTAAAGGAAGAGGCGAGAGGAGAATTGGGGGAGGGGGGAGGGGTGGTGCGTAAGACGAAAGCAACTCCTCCGTCAAAGGAGAAGGGGACCAAGGCGCCACTCCTGGCCCTGACCTCGACCGCTAAGAGCAGGACCAGAGAGTGGGGCTGGACCCGTCTGAACGGTGGGGTGTGACAGCAGGGAGGTACGGGTACTTTGCACCTTAGCAGCTCCCACGCATCTGTGCCAGAGCTGCGAGTAAGCCAGTTGGGGTGTGTGTCCCGGTGAACCCTTCTCACGAGTCAAATGGGATCACCGCCCAATCAATATGACTTGAAGTAAAAACTTTACAAAAATAAAACAATAGGCTGAAAAAGACACAAAACCGATGCTTGACAGGCCAATAGATCGATTAACATTGAACCAGTTCCATTCAAACTCCAGAGTTTATCGAATCATGACACTGAGCCGTTGGCTCTGAAACATTCCTCTTCTATGCACTTTGCTGAGTGATTGCAATTTCTTTAACATTCCTTTTATATACCAATTCAACCAAAGGTTTTATTAAAGTCGGACCGTTTCTTGAATACATGGCCTAGTAATGGTTTTGAAAGTACTTTGATGTTGAGATCGGCTTATCATTGCGGTGCATGTACTGTCGCAACAAAGACCGTCATTTGGGGATTCAGCGCTCATCAGTTTTAACTGATCCCAAGCTAATTATCCACGCTATTCTGCTTAAGTTCTACCACAGTGCTCCTTTCTCCACAAACGTAGCTTCAGTAGCAACAGTAGACAGGCGCGCTGTGGTGCTTCTTCATACACAGAAATCAAGACAAGTCACGTCAGTTTTGATTGCTAGAACATACTCATTTTGCTCATCAGGCGAGATGACGTCAAGGCGCGTTACGGCAAATGCAAATAGATTCGGACATCATAAGAGGTGAAACAAATATGTGTAGCCGCCCAATATAACGTGTCAGCATCATTGAAGGCTTGATTTGGATTCTTAGCAATACAGCTTCGGCAAGAATCATGATAGCACTCACGGACATACACCCGTAGGCGTAGGTACCCCACCACCATCCCCATTCTAACCCTTCTGATTCTGTTCTCCATACAGAGACACACACTTACACACATATAGACGCACACGAATAAGACAAACACACCAGTACATGAGCACCCACTTGCGACATCCACAATGATAGTGATATCTTTGTTGCGAAGAAAGAATCCAAACCCATTTTAAGCGTTCACAGGTGTGGCCAAGGACAGTGAATTGATTATGGTTTACATATTTTGTAATTTTATACCGCTGAGCCTTTTTTTTTCTTTTCTTTTTTTTTTTAACTGTTCCATACATTAAGGCCAAGTACTTCAGACCGATATATTTTCTTTCGGAGCTTCACAATCATTTAATATTTTTGTTTCTGAGAAAGGAAAATCACATCTTGGATTACAAGC
>CM065720.1:6348545-6366045 GCA_033310375.1 Conus canariensis
CATCGTCATCATCATCATCATCATCATCATCATCTATTGTTACGGATGGTGTACGGTGCGTGTTTTGCTGTCTGACTCTCGCTCTCAAAAGTTTGGATGCGTGTAATAATTATTCCCTACGCACACCCACACCAAACGCACATGGATAGCCAGGCAACACACGAGTTAGATTTCTTTTTTTCTTTATAATTATGCTGCCTGAACCATCAAACATACATTCATGTGAACTGGTACAAATCAATACATGTCACTACATAGCATATAGATCAAGATATCAATACATAGGAACTTCAGTCATCAGATATCAGCATGTCATAGTACATATCTTGATATCACTCACAGATCTCGCCGGCGCCGTCCACAGTGTCTCACATATGCAGTCAACACACTCGGTTCCACAGTACCCAAGCCACAGTCTACAACACTAAAAGAAGACAAATAAGGATAACCAAGGTCCCCACATAATAAGCACAGCCGTTCACAAACACAAGCGATGAGAGAAGAGAAACAGGGTCTCCACACAACAAGCACAATAAATCACGTCAAACTATCAGAAGAAGAACCGCAAATTCACAAGGCACAGTAATCCATAGCAGAAGAACCGCAGATTCACAAAGCACAGCAATCCACAGAAGAAGAACCGCAGATTCATAAAGCACAGCAATCCATAGAAGAAGAACCGCAGATTCACAAAGCACAGCAATCCACAGAAGAAGAACCGCAGATTCATAAAGCACAGCAATCCATAGAAGAAGAACCGCAGATTCACAAAGCACAGCAATCCACAGAAGAAGAGCCGCAGATTCATAAAGCACAGTAAACCATAGAAGCACTGTAGATTCACAAGGCACAGCAATCAATATTGAATCCCCGGAGAACACGATTTCAGCAAAGTCCCATAGAACACAATAAACTTCGATTCCACGTATTGTTGATCTAAAACAAAAATTAATTAGCTTCTCCGTGTATTGATATTACAATGTTCACATCAATAACTTCAGCCCACCGACGCACATGAGGTGGTACAATTAGAGCACATAAATATTCTTGCAGGAGTTTTAAGTCACTCTCGGCGACACAGCATTCACAACATTTCTATAACAATTAAATTTCCTGGTACATATTTCGCTGGTACCGTCATCAGAAGTATCGCACATACACAGTGAATATCAACGTACTACTGACTTGAAAGTCAGCCTCTCCACATAGTAACACTACGGAGAAAACGACGATTAAAACAAAATAAATTAGGCTGGACACCAAAGCCTCGGCCGTTAGTTCTTGCTCTCCTCTTCCGTCTCCTATTATTATTTTCGTCATGTAGTTACCCATGTCATTTTAAGTTGACGTCATAATTTACTTGACGTCACAATACTCCCCCTCCTCAAACAAAAAACAATGACCGAATTGTTTTTTGAAAAAGAAGTAAACAAACAGCAGAATACACAAACCCAGAAATCACATTCACTCGACGGAAAACGAAGCCGCTCACGGAAGCAGTTCGTGGAGTCCTTCCAGGGACTCCCACACAACAGAAGAACACAAGCTGTCGTCCCAACGAACTCTGAATCCCTTTGACATGCTAGCTCGTTGCTGACCTCACGGACAACCTCTCCATACCCACACAGGGTAGAGACCACACATATCTACTGACCACTCGGTCAGCCTCTCCATACCCCAACAGGGTAGAGACAATGGCTGGGCATGGGCTGCACCCCACACCCAGATGGCAATGCACATACAATGTCTACTGACCACTCGGTCAGCCTCTCCATACCCACACAGGGTAGAGACCACACATTTCTACTGACCACTCGGTCAGCCTCTCCATACCCCCACGGGGTAGAGACAATAGCTAAACTTTCCCGCTCAATACTACTGTACGCCTTCTAACGATTCAGCAACTTTCGACTAGCGAACACGACTGAGTGAAGAACATCATCATTCTCCAGGAACAATACAGCACCAAAACCAACAGAACTAGCATCAGTCCTGAAAATAAAAGAATCTCCCAATGTAGGCAACAACACACAGGTGCAGAAGACGAGATTCCCTGAACCTTCATCAAAGCTTCAGCACACTCAGGAGAGAAATGACACGTACAATCTTTCTTCCTGACGAATACAACTGGAGATGCATACGGACTATTCGATGGCTCAATGATACCAAGATCCAACATGATACCAATCTCTCTCTCAACAACCTTTTTCGCAGAAAAGGGGATTTTATAACATTTCTTTCTAACAGGGACATCTGTTGTAAGAGGGATCTGTAATAGTACATCACCTGAGAAAGAACCTGGTCTGGGGGTCAAAATGTCCTGAAAATCATCAAAGATTGCGCGCAACTCCCCGGTACTTTTGTCAGACAAAGTACAATCAAACCGTACAGAACGAACATCTTCATCTGGCATAGAAGACGCCATCGGAACAGTTAAAGTGGGAATGGGTAAAGCGTCATCACAGTCCTGGACGACACCAACTGTACAAACTACTTCATGAACAGTACAAACAGACTCCAGAGAGGGATCCACAGAAAGACCAACTCCTGGAGAACACTCAAGAGAAACCTGTTCCTGCTCACAAGCCAAAGGTGCTATCTCTGACCCAGGCACCGAAGTACCTTGTGAAAGAACAACTGTAGGTACAACGACATCAGAAGTAGACACAGCAGACATATCAGAAGACGTTAACTGAAAGCAAGACTTCAATGACTCATCCTTCTGTTCCTGAACAAGATCAGAACTGGAAATGTTCAGATCATCAGGGATCTGACACAAAGGCTTTTTGTCCCCAACATGCTTATCTCTAGCCCTCGTAACAGCGGCTAAAGAGAAAGGTTCACCAGATACGTCACTAGACTCACCGCTTACAGAAACTCTAGGTACATTACCCACAATGAGATCTGCGACAGGGCTATCCAAGACACAACAAGTCAAATCGCCCACAAAATAAGGACAACTGACTGAAACTGTAGCCAGTGGAAACTCATCCACACGACCACCAAAAGAAACACACTTCACTGTGGTTCCTAACATCTGACTGTCAGAAACTAATCCTTTGCGAACGCCACAAATGGTAGCACCAGTATCACGCAGAACAGAACTCAAAGTGCCACTCACAGAACCAGACTCCAAACGTAATTTGCCTGTGAACTTACCAGCTGCTAGACAAGCAAAAGGAGTATCAAGAACAGAGCAACAAGCAATGGACTGTTTGCTGTCAGCTGAGTTCTCAGCAACAGTAGAGTTACCAACCACAAAAGGACATTCACCTGGGTGGCTAAGGCTACAAATTCTACAAGGGTTTCTACCTGACTTCCATGGACACCTAGCAGCTACATGTCCTGTCTTTTTACACAAAAAACACACAATACTTGCAAACTGATCACAAGCACTTTCTGGGGAACTCTTGCCAGAGGTATGACGGGCGCCACGACCACGATAACGGCTACCGCCAAAGTTATTTCCACGACCAGCTGAGTAACCAGAGCTCTGATGACCACAATAACAGCTACCACCGAAATTACTTCCACGATCAGCTGAGGAACCAGAGTAGTGGCCACTGTTTTGAAAAGTAGAGTATCTGTTTCCTCTGTCAGACCGACCACAGTATGGAGTTCTATCAGACTGACCGGGATACGGATTTCTATCAAATTGACCAGGAGTTTTGTATCCAACAGAAGCAAAAATGTTTACATCAGCTTTCCTAGAAAGCACCTTAGTGGGATGAGCATGTCTGTATGACTCTGCAGACTTGATCATTTCATCAAACGTTTTCACATCTTTTTCACACAAAAAAGTAGCCAAGTCCTTAGAGACACACTCCAAAAACTGCTCACGCAAGATAAGATCCACCAGACCTTCAAAAGACTTATCATTTTTTGACAAAGAGACCCAACGGTCAAACAAACGTCTAAGTTCAACTGCAAAGGTCTCGAAAGGTTCATCTGAGCTAGGTTTAGCCTCACGAAAACGCTTACGAAAACCATCTGGAGTACATTGAAATTTTTTCAGCAAGCTCTCTTTCAAAAGCTCGTAAGACACAACATTATTTTCAGCGAGAATGTGATAGAGAGTTAAAGCGGAACCCTCAAGTAGTGCAGACAGGTATGTAACCCACAAACTCTCAGACCATCCTAAGGACCGAGCATGGGTTTCAAAACGAAACAAGTAACTGTCTATATCATCAGTTCTTTCCTTGAAAGGGGGCAACTTAGGAAAAGTAGGACGAGGGGCGTTAAACCTGGGAAAACCAGAACCCTGACTCTCACTGTCCTGTCCTGAGACCGCACTCTGCTCAGAAGTTATTTGTAACTGTATTCTTTTAGTTTCCTCTATCTCTCTTTGCTGAATTCTTTTTGTTTCCTCTTCCTCTTGCATTCTTTTTGTTTCCTCTTGCATTCTTTTTGTTTCTTCTTGCTCTTGTATTTGTATCTGCTCTCTTTTAGTTATCTCTTGTATCTGCTCTCTTTTAGTTATCTCTTCTTCCTGTACTTTCAACTGAAATTCTTTCAATCGCATTCTTTCCTCTCTTTCCATGTCCTGGGCAATACATTTGTCAACATAGTCCAACAGAGCTGGTCCCTCCAAACCACATACCTTACCTCGTTGTAAATATTTAGCGAAAACTTTGTCCTCGTCCACAGAGGACACAACAGGACTTTCTTCCTTAGCCTTCTGTGCCATGTTGAAAATATGAAATATTGTCCTGTCAAACCCGACACACACTAGTGGATCAAATACAAACAATTGCTATCACAAGCAAAAAAGGTTTGAAACCCCTGTCCACTAAAATATATATATATGAATTCCGAAGAGGATTTTTTTTTTTCAAACAAACATTAACGACAATCACTCTTTAAAAGACTAAGTATTATCAAACCCAACCAGCAAAAGATAGAGATAAACAATGAAACAGGATTTCAGGGATATGGGGAGAAAGAAAAACGCAATCGATAATCAATGCCAAATTTTCAGCAACAAGTATAAATCAAGCAATGACATGAGAGTAATAACAAATATAATCAATGTATTGTTGTTGTTATTTTATTCATTTATTTTATTTTATTTTATTTTTTTAACTGGTTCAGGGCAGCCACTCACACACTCATTTATTCAAGAGAAAAGAACCCTAAGAATGCTGAAGAAGCAACACAATCCCCAAGTAAAGATAAAAACAGAAATAATCAAAGAGATAACTGAAGATAATGAAAATAAAGCCCACAAAGGCAGGAAGAACTAGGAACTAGGCCCTCGTATCTCCAGAAACTATACAGAAGGAGATACCCCGTTACGCTGGAGACGGGAAAGAAAGTAGACAAGAACAGTCATAAAACAAAACAATACAACACAACTCAATTCTTTAAAAGAAAAGTCTGTGAACGTGACCTATTACTTCTAGTTGGGCAATTATAGGTGTACAAAAACAAATCCTACCACTAAGGCGATTTTTAATTCAATAGCAAAAGAAATTTAACTACGGGGTCACCAGATGTTACGGATGGTGTGCGGTGCGTGTTTTGCTGTCTGACTCTCGCTCTCAAAAGTTTGGATGCGTGTAATAATTATTCCCTACGCACACCCACACCAAACGCACATGGATAGCCAGGCAACACACGAGTTAGATTTCTTTTTTTCTTTATAATTATGCTGCCTGAACCATCAAACATACATTCATGTGAACTGGTACAAATCAATACATGTCACTACATAGCATATAGATCAAGATATCAATACATAGGAACTTCAGTCATCAGATATCAGCATATCATAGTACATATCTTGATATCACTCACAGATCTCGCCGGCGCCGTCCACAGTGTCTCACATATGCAGTCAACACACTCGGTTCCACAGTACCCAAGCCACAGTCTACAACACTAAAAGAAGACAAATAAGGATAACCAAGGTCCCCACATAATAAGCACAGCCGTTCACAAACCCAAGCGATGAAGAAGAAGAAACAGGGTCTCCACACAACAAGCACAATAAATCACGTCAAACTATCAGAAGAAGAACCGCAAATTCACAAGGCACAGTAATCCATAGCAGAAGAACCGCAGATTCACAAAGCACAGCAATCCACAGAAGAAGAACCGCAGATTCATAAAGCACAGCAATCCATAGAAGAAGAACCGCAGATTCACAAAGCACAGCAATCCACAGAAGAAGAACCGCAGATTCATAAAGCACAGCAATCCATAGAAGAAGAACCGCAGATTCACAAAGCACAGCAATCCACAGAAGAAGAGCCGCAGATTCATAAAGCACAGTAAACCATAGAAGCACTGTAGATTCACAAGGCACAGCAATCAATATTGAATCCCCGGAGAACACGATTTCAGCAAAGTCCCATAGAACACAATAAACTTCGATTCCACGTATTGTTGATCTAAAACAAAAATTAATTAGCTTCTCCGTGTATTGATATTACAATGTTCACATCAATAACTTCAGCCCACCGACGCACATGAGGTGGTACAATTAGAGCACATAAATATTCTTGCAGGAGTTTTAAGTCACTCTCGGCGACACAGCATTCACAACATTTCTATAACAATTAAATTTCCTGGTACATATTTCGCTGGTACCGTCATCAGAAGTATCGCACATACACAGTGAATATCAACGTACTACTGACTTGAAAGTCAGCCTCTCCACATAGTAACACTACGGAGAAAACGACGATTAAAACAAAATAAATTAGGCTGGACACCAAAGCCTCGGCCGTTAGTTCTTGCTCTCCTCTTCCGTCTCCTATTATTATTTTCGTCATGTAGTTACCCATGTCATTTTAAGTTGACGTCATAATTTACTTGACGTCACAATACTCCCCCTCCTCAAACAAAAAACAATGACCGAATTGTTTTTTGAAAAAGAAGTAAACAAACAGCAGAATACACAAACCCAGAAATCACATTCACTCGACGGAAAACGAAGCCGCTCACGGAAGCAGTTCGTGGAGTCCTTCCAGGGACTCCCACACAACAGAAGAACACAAGCTGTCGTCCCAACGAACTCTGAATCCCTTTGACATGCTAGCTCGTTGCTGACCTCACGGACAACCTCTCCATACCCACACAGGGTAGAGACCACACATATCTACTGACCACTCGGTCAGCCTCTCCATACCCCAACAGGGTAGAGACAATGGCTGGGCATGGGCTGCACCCCACACCCAGATGGCAATGCACATACAATGTCTACTGACCACTCGGTCAGCCTCTCCATACCCACACAGGGTAGAGACCACACATTTCTACTGACCACTCGGTCAGCCTCTCCATACCCCCACGGGGTAGAGACAATAGCTAAACTTTCCCGCTCAATACTACTGTACGCCTTCTAACGATTCAGCAACTTTCGACTAGCGAACACGACTGAGTGAAGAACATCATCATTCTCCAGGAACAATACAGCACCAAAACCAACAGAACTAGCATCAGTCCTGAAAATAAAAGAATCTCCCAATGTAGGCAACAACACACAGGTGCAGAAGACGAGATTCCCTGAACCTTCATCAAAGCTTCAGCACACTCAGGAGAGAAATGACACGTACAATCTTTCTTCCTGACGAATACAACTGGAGATGCATACGGACTATTCGATGGCTCAATGATACCAAGATCCAACATGATACCAATCTCTCTCTCAACAACCTTTTTCGCAGAAAAGGGGATTTTATAACATTTCTTTCTAACAGGGACATCTGTTGTAAGAGGGATCTGTAATAGTACATCACCTGAGAAAGAACCTGGTCTGGGGGTCAAAATGTCCTGAAAATCATCAAAGATTGCGCGCAACTCCCCGGTACTTTTGTCAGACAAAGTACAATCAAACCGTACAGAACGAACATCTTCATCTGGCATAGAAGACGCCATCGGAACAGTTAAAGTGGGAATGGGTAAAGCGTCATCACAGTCCTGGACGACACCAACTGTACAAACTACTTCATGAACAGTACAAACAGACTCCAGAGAGGGATCCACAGAAAGACCAACTCCTGGAGAACACTCAAGAGAAACCTGTTCCTGCTCACAAGCCAAAGGTGCTATCTCTGACCCAGGCACCGAAGTACCTTGTGAAAGAACAACTGTAGGTACAACGACATCAGAAGTAGACACAGCAGACATATCAGAAGACGTTAACTGAAAGCAAGACTTCAATGACTCATCCTTCTGTTCCTGAACAAGATCAGAACTGGAAATGTTCAGATCATCAGGGATCTGACACAAAGGCTTTTTGTCCCCAACATGCTTATCTCTAGCCCTCGTAACAGCGGCTAAAGAGAAAGGTTCACCAGATACGTCACTAGACTCACCGCTTACAGAAACTCTAGGTACATTACCCACAATGAGATCTGCGACAGGGCTATCCAAGACACAACAAGTCAAATCGCCCACAAAATAAGGACAACTGACTGAAACTGTAGCCAGTGGAAACTCATCCACACGACCACCAAAAGAAACACACTTCACTGTGGTTCCTAACATCTGACTGTCAGAAACTAATCCTTTGCGAACGCCACAAATGGTAGCACCAGTATCACGCAGAACAGAACTCAAAGTGCCACTCACAGAACCAGACTCCAAACGTAATTTGCCTGTGAACTTACCAGCTGCTAGACAAGCAAAAGGAGTATCAAGAACAGAGCAACAAGCAATGGACTGTTTGCTGTCAGCTGAGTTCTCAGCAACAGTAGAGTTACCAACCACAAAAGGACATTCACCTGGGTGGCTAAGGCTACAAATTCTACAAGGGTTTCTACCTGACTTCCATGGACACCTAGCAGCTACATGTCCTGTCTTTTTACACAAAAAACACACAATACTTGCAAACTGATCACAAGCACTTTCTGGGGAACTCTTGCCAGAGGTATGACGGGCGCCACGACCACGATAACGGCTACCGCCAAAGTTATTTCCACGACCAGCTGAGTAACCAGAGCTCTGATGACCACAATAACAGCTACCACCGAAATTACTTCCACGATCAGCTGAGGAACCAGAGTAGTGGCCACTGTTTTGAAAAGTAGAGTATCTGTTTCCTCTGTCAGACCGACCACAGTATGGAGTTCTATCAGACTGACCGGGATACGGATTTCTATCAAATTGACCAGGAGTTTTGTATCCAACAGAAGCAAAAATGTTTACATCAGCTTTCCTAGAAAGCACCTTAGTGGGATGAGCATGTCTGTATGACTCTGCAGACTTGATCATTTCATCAAACGTTTTCACATCTTTTTCACACAAAAAAGTAGCCAAGTCCTTAGAGACACACTCCAAAAACTGCTCACGCAAGATAAGATCCACCAGACCTTCAAAAGACTTATCATTTTTTGACAAAGAGACCCAACGGTCAAACAAACGTCTAAGTTCAACTGCAAAGGTCTCGAAAGGTTCATCTGAGCTAGGTTTAGCCTCACGAAAACGCTTACGAAAACCATCTGGAGTACATTGAAATTTTTTCAGCAAGCTCTCTTTCAAAAGCTCGTAAGACACAACATTATTTTCAGCGAGAATGTGATAGAGAGTTAAAGCGGAACCCTCAAGTAGTGCAGACAGGTATGTAACCCACAAACTCTCAGACCATCCTAAGGACCGAGCATGGGTTTCAAAACGAAACAAGTAACTGTCTATATCATCAGTTCTTTCCTTGAAAGGGGGCAACTTAGGAAAAGTAGGACGAGGGGCGTTAAACCTGGGAAAACCAGAACCCTGACTCTCACTGTCCTGTCCTGAGACCGCACTCTGCTCAGAAGTTATTTGTAACTGTATTCTTTTAGTTTCCTCTATCTCTCTTTGCTGAATTCTTTTTGTTTCCTCTTCCTCTTGCATTCTTTTTGTTTCCTCTTGCATTCTTTTTGTTTCTTCTTGCTCTTGTATTTGTATCTGCTCTCTTTTAGTTATCTCTTGTATCTGCTCTCTTTTAGTTATCTCTTCTTCCTGTACTTTCAACTGAAATTCTTTCAATCGCATTCTTTCCTCTCTTTCCATGTCCTGGGCAATACATTTGTCAACATAGTCCAACAGAGCTGGTCCCTCCAAACCACATACCTTACCTCGTTGTAAATATTTAGCGAAAACTTTGTCCTCGTCCACAGAGGACACAACAGGACTTTCTTCCTTAGCCTTCTGTGCCATGTTGAAAATATGAAATATTGTCCTGTCAAACCCGACACACACTAGTGGATCAAATACAAACAATTGCTATCACAAGCAAAAAAGGTTTGAAACCCCTGTCCACTAAAATATATATATATGAATTCCGAAGAGGATTTTTTTTTTTCAAACAAACATTAACGACAATCACTCTTTAAAAGACTAAGTATTATCAAACCCAACCAGCAAAAGATAGAGATAAACAATGAAACAGGATTTCAGGGATATGGGGAGAAAGAAAAACGCAATCGATAATCAATGCCAAATTTTCAGCAACAAGTATAAATCAAGCAATGACATGAGAGTAATAACAAATATAATCAATGTATTGTTGTTGTTATTTTATTCATTTATTTTATTTTATTTTATTTTTTTAACTGGTTCAGGGCAGCCACTCACACACTCATTTATTCAAGAGAAAAGAACCCTAAGAATGCTGAAGAAGCAACACAATCCCCAAGTAAAGATAAAAACAGAAATAATCAAAGAGATAACTGAAGATAATGAAAATAAAGCCCACAAAGGCAGGAAGAACTAGGAACTAGGCCCTCGTATCTCCAGAAACTATACAGAAGGAGATACCCCGTTACGCTGGAGACGGGAAAGAAAGTAGACAAGAACAGTCATAAAACAAAACAATACAACACAACTCAATTCTTTAAAAGAAAAGTCTGTGAACGTGACCTATTACTTCTAGTTGGGCAATTATAGGTGTACAAAAACAAATCCTACCACTAAGGCGATTTTTAATTCAATAGCAAAAGAAATTTAACTACGGGTCACCAGATGTTACGGATGGTGTGCGGTGCGTGTTTTGCTGTCTGACTCTCGCTCTCAAAAGTTTGGATGCGTGTAATAATTATTCCCTACGCACACCCACACCAAACGCACATGGATAGCCAGGCAACACACGAGTTAGATTTCTTTTTTTCTTTATAATTATGCTGCCTGAACCATCAAACATACATTCATGTGAACTGGTACAAATCAATACATGTCACTACATAGCATATAGATCAAGATATCAATACATAGGAACTTCAGTCATCAGATATCAGCATATCATAGTACATATCTTGATATCACTCACAGATCTCGCCGGCGCCGTCCACAGTGTCTCACATATGCAGTCAACACACTCGGTTCCACAGTACCCAAGCCACAGTCTACAACACTAAAAGAAGACAAATAAGGATAACCAAGGTCCCCACATAATAAGCACAGCCGTTCACAAACCCAAGCGATGAAGAAGAAGAAACAGGGTCTCCACACAACAAGCACAATAAATCACGTCAAACTATCAGAAGAAGAACCGCAAATTCACAAGGCACAGTAATCCATAGCAGAAGAACCGCAGATTCACAAAGCACAGCAATCCACAGAAGAAGAACCGCAGATTCATAAAGCACAGCAATCCATAGAAGAAGAACCGCAGATTCACAAAGCACAGCAATCCACAGAAGAAGAACCGCAGATTCATAAAGCACAGCAATCCATAGAAGAAGAACCGCAGATTCACAAAGCACAGCAATCCACAGAAGAAGAGCCGCAGATTCATAAAGCACAGTAAACCATAGAAGCACTGTAGATTCACAAGGCACAGCAATCAATATTGAATCCCCGGAGAACACGATTTCAGCAAAGTCCCATAGAACACAATAAACTTCGATTCCACGTATTGTTGATCTAAAACAAAAATTAATTAGCTTCTCCGTGTATTGATATTACAATGTTCACATCAATAACTTCAGCCCACCGACGCACATGAGGTGGTACAATTAGAGCACATAAATATTCTTGCAGGAGTTTTAAGTCACTCTCGGCGACACAGCATTCACAACATTTCTATAACAATTAAATTTCCTGGTACATATTTCGCTGGTACCGTCATCAGAAGTATCGCACATACACAGTGAATATCAACGTACTACTGACTTGAAAGTCAGCCTCTCCACATAGTAACACTACGGAGAAAACGACGATTAAAACAAAATAAATTAGGCTGGACACCAAAGCCTCGGCCGTTAGTTCTTGCTCTCCTCTTCCGTCTCCTATTATTATTTTCGTCATGTAGTTACCCATGTCATTTTAAGTTGACGTCATAATTTACTTGACGTCACAATGATCATCATCATCATAAAAATGATAATAATGATAATGACAATGATGATGATGATGACAATAATAATAATAACAATAATAATAATGATTATAATGATAATAAAGATAATGGTAATAATGATAATGATAATAATGGTAATGATAATAATGATTAAGTAATAATAATAGTAACAATAACAATGATGATGATGATGATGATGATGATGATGATGATGATGATGATGATGATGATGGTAGTACTGGCCATGCTGCCGCTGCTGCTGTTGCTACTGATGATGATATATTAACAGATTCTTTTAGCGATGTCCGCGTGTCGTGAGACACCCCGTCAATCCCCACACACTTTAACTATCATTATCAATGACATACTTTACACCTCCATTCTGTAGTCCGGTGCAGTCCGGGCAGTATCATCCCCCACAGCACAGTCCCTGGGGTCACGTTGTCTGGTCGTCGGTGACGGTTCTATCTGTTCATCAGTGGCTGCAATCGCCAACGTGGGATATTTTGTGGAATTTTTTTTTTTTTTTTTTATATATAAGTTACCTGATTCCACTCTGAGTGCGTGCATTCTGGTTGATAGAACGCTGTCTGGTAGATGATGGATAACAGTATTCTGGTTGATAGAACGCTGTCTGGTAGATGAAGGAAAACAGTATTCTGGTTGATAGAACGCTGTCTGGTAGATGATGGATAACAGTATTCTGGTTGATAGAACGCTGTCTGGTAGATGATGGATAACAGTATTCTGGTTGATAGAACGCTGTCTGGTAGATGATGGATAACAGTATTCTGGTTGATAGAACGCTGTCTGATAGATGATGGATAACAGTATTCTGGTTGATAGAACGCTGTCTGATAGATGATGGATAACAGTATTCTGGTTGATAGAACGCTGTCTGGTAGATGATGGATAACAGCATTCTGGTTGATAGAACGCTGTCTGGTAGATGATGGATAACAGCATTCTGGTTGATAGAACGCTGTCTGGTTGATGATGGATAACAGTATTCTGGTTGATAGAACGCTGTCTGGTAGATGATGGATAACAGTATTCTGGTTGATAGAACGCTGTCTGGTAGATGATGGATAACAGTATTCTGGTTGATAGAACGCTGTCTGGTAGATGAAGGATAACAGTATAGAACGCTGTCTGGTAGATGATGGATAACAGTATTCTGGTTGATAGAACGCTGTGTGGTAGATGATGGAGAACAGTACTCTGGTTGATAGAACGCTGTCTGGTAGATGATGGATAACAGTATTCTGGATGATAGAACGCTGTGTGGCAGATGATGGATAACAGTATTGTGGTTGATAGAACGCTGTCTGGTAGATGATGGATGACAGTATGATTGACATTGGCTTGTAACTTCAAGGCAGAAGAGAGAGAAGAGAGAGAGAGAGAGAGAGAGAGAGAGAGAGAGAGAGAGAGAGAGAGAGAGAGAGGAGAGAGAGAAGAGAGAGAGAGAGAGAGAGAGAGAGAGAGAGAGAGAGAAGTGAGGAGCGGAGGAGGGAGAGGAAGGGGAAAATGCGCGCGCGCATGTGTGTGTGTGTGTGTGTGTGTGTGTGTGTGTGTGTGTGTGTGTGTGTGTGTGTGTGTGTGCGTGCGTGTGTGCCTATGTGAGTGCGCGCTTGCTTCCGTGCGTGCGTGCGTGCGTGCGTGCGGGCGGGCGTGTGTGTGTGGTGTGTGTGTGTGTGTGTGTGTGTGTGTGTGTGTGTGTGTGTGTGTGTGTGTGTGTGTGTTGAAAGAGAGAAACAAAAACCCCAGGGAAATGGAAATTATACGACAGGTACGAATAGTGAGACAAGATAACAGGTACAGACACCGGCAGGCAGACAAGCAGACACATTGAAACAGTGTAAGACTAAGAAAGCGAGCGCTACATAATTCCGTGATGTATGATTCGTATTTCCAGTGTCTTTTACACTAGACCCGCAGGAATCCGGTATTTCCATGTCAGACTTAAAGTCATGGTGCATTTTGTCACACTCTTGTGCTTGTGATAGAAACTTGTATTTGTCTTTGTGTATAGTGTAAAGTGTAACCAACTGTGACGAGTGCGGCTTTGGCTTACAACACTGCAGAAGAGTGCTTTCTATCCAGCCTGCAGACGTGAACTCAGAGCACTGCATCATTTTTTTTAAAACAATATCTTTGTCTGTCCGGTCTGTCTTTTTGTCTGTCCATCTTTTTGAATGTACCCTCCATCACCATCACCTCTCCTCTCTACCATCTACTGGACTCTCTCTCTCTCTCTCTCTCTCTCTCTCTCTCTCCTCTCTCTCTCTCTCTCTCTCTCTCTCTCTCAATGCCTGTCTGTCTGTCTCAATGTCTCTCTGTTGTCTGTCTCTCAATGTCTGTCTGTCTCAATGTCTGTCTGTCTGTCTGTCTGTCTCACTCTCTGTCTCTGTCTGTCTGTCTGTCTGTCTGGCTCTCTCTCTCTCTCTCTCTCTCTCTCTCTCTCTCTATCTCTCTCTATCTCAATGCCTGTCTGTCTGTCTCAATGTCTCTCTGTCTATCTGTCTCTCTGTCTGTCTCTCTCTCTCTCTCTCTCTCTCTCTCTCTCCTCTCTCTCTCTCTCTCTCTCTCTCTCTCAAACACATCTGCTCATAATCACAAGCTATATCTTCCAATGTTGCATTCGTGGATTTTGAAAACGTTTTAGATTCCGTTTCTGAGAAGTAGTTATGGCCTGTGTCATTGAAAAACGATCAACAGTAAGATGCACGGGAGGGATTAAGTGTATGTAAAGAGAGGTCAAAGGTGACGTGGGAAAAGGCAGAAAATGATCAGATTCTGTGACTTGTATCTGTACATCAAAACAAGGTGTGGCGTGCTGTCCCCCGTTCTGTCATCGCTGATTGTGAATGACCTAACCTTAAAAATTATTGTTAAGGGTAAACATGCGGCATCTTTCGACTTTTTTTTCTTTTTTTCAGTGAACACAAAGCATTCATATTTCTTTAACAGCATATTCTTTCCCCATTCAGTTCGTTTTACTGATGTACATGCAGAAACATTTTCTTTAGGTTCTGTGAATGCAACTGAGGAAACAAAAAGAAGAAAAAAATAATAGATGCAAGTAACAGAGAGTAAATCAATAAACAAACAACCTAAATAATCTCAGTGAATAAGACAGAAAAAAGTAACGAAAGGAATAAGCCACAAACAGAAAAAAATATACGTATGTCTATAGACACATGCATACACGCATGTAGATACACGAAGATGTCTATGTGATATTTGTTTTCCTATTTTCCTTCGCCAGTCATCTCTCATAGATGCAGTTAATGATAACACCACATGTACGTAGCGTCTTTAAATTAATAGAACTGTTTATGTTAACTCTTTGCTGGGGACATTATCTTGTTACCTATATCTTTGTAGACCTACAAAGACGGTTAAACCATTTGTATGCATCTTCAATGCAAATTACCTTTAAATGATTTGAACACATGACATGTGGTGAAGAAAATGTTGTGGTAGTCAATTTATTATCAATATCTCCATACATTCTTTTCAGTCAGCCTCGGTTTCACATGTTAAGGTAGAATTCTAATCAACAGAAGAAAGAGATCCGTTCTAAGTATACTTGAATGACGTATAAACTTGATTGCAGCTCATTTAACATATTTTTGAAATATTATTTTATTCTCAAAATCAGTTGAAATGATGGTATGGGGCTAGAAATCCTGGTGTTTCAAAGGAACGTTGTAATTTAAAAAAAAAAGAAAAACTGCACTGGTTTGCCATGAAGTTTTCCAGATGTTGACAGTCAGACGTCTTATTATTGACTGATTGTGAATTGTGAAGGCATTCCCTGACATTTGCTATTGTGAATTGCGAAGGCATTCTCTAACATTTGCTATTGTGAATTGCGAAGGCATTTCCTGACATTTGCTCCGTTAGCGTTCCTGTGTCTTTACCAAACCTGTCTTTTTCAGAGTTATTGTGTGGGGATGCATCAAGACCACAGGTGGACAGTGTGGGAATTCAGTCACCTGCTCCCCTGCCCTCCCAATTGTCAGCACTGTCATGGGGCATGGCTCCTTCCATCTCACACACAACAACCCCCTCCTGTTTTTCATGAGAGAGACAGAGGCAGAGACAGAGACAGAGCCACAGAGACACACGTACACACACACACACACACGCGCGCGCGCGCGCGCGCGCGCGCGCGCACAAAGAGAGAGAGAGAGAGGGGGAGAGTTATGAATACTGTGTTGAGGTTGTTGAGTGTGGGTCTGTTACAGCACTCACTGTCGTAATGACGCAGTCCGACAGATACATGGAAGTTGCGTTGAATTGCTGGTTTCACCGAATAGGAGAGTAAAATGACAAACAGATGTAAGCCAGCCTGGAAATCCTCAACAAAGTACGAGCAAAAAAACAGCAAATGGAATTCTCGTGTGTCTGTGTAAGGAACGTCTGCACCATGCGCGGCCTGAAGATTCACCAGACGATAAACAAGGAGTTGTAGAAGACCCTGCACAGCGAACACCAGCGCACAGCGCCCGTAGATAAGAAATCAGCGGCCTGAAGATTCACCAGACGATAAACAAGGAGTTGTAGAAGACCCTGCACAGCGAACACCAGCGCACAGCGCCCGTAGATAAGAAATCAGCGGCCTGAAGATTCACCAGACGATAAACAAGGAGTTGTAGAAGACCCTGCACAGCGAACACCAGCGCACAGCGCCCGTAGATAAGAAATCAGCGGCCTGAAGATTCACCAGACGATAAACAAGGAGTTGTAGAAAACCCTGCACAGCGAACACCAGCGCACAGCGCCCGTAGATAAGAAATCAGCGGCCTGAAGATTCACCAGACGATAAACAAGGAGTTGTAGAAGACCCTGCACAGCGAACACCAGCGCACAGCGCCCGTAGATAAGAAATCAGCGGCCTGAAGATTCACCAGACGATAAACAAGGAGTTGTAGAAGACCCTGCACAGCGAACACCAGCGCACAGCGCCCATAGATAAGAAATCAGCGGCCTGAAGATTCACCAGACGATAAACAAGGAGTTGTAGAAGACCCTGCACAGCGAACACCAGCGCACAGCGCCCGTAGATAAGAAATCAGCGGCCTGAAGATTCACCAGACGATAAACAAGGAGTTGTAGAAGACCCTGCACAGCGAACACCAGCGCACAGCGCCCGTAGATAAGAAATCAGCGGCCTGAAGATTCACCAGACGATAAACAAGGAGTTGT
>CM065720.1:6376045-6386045 GCA_033310375.1 Conus canariensis
ATATGCTTTTTGTGTGTCGTTTTTTTATATGACCGCTGATAAATTGTGGAAAAGAAACAGTTGATAAACAACCAAACCGAATGTGACCTTGAGTCAGGGTATCCTTTTAAAATGTAATTACATTTTTTAACTAGTCATTCAGCTAATTAATCGGCAGGTTTATTAATTTGAGTTGGTTCTTAGCGTGTGATTTTTTTTTTAATGTATTGATTTATTGGGTGAGGAGCGAGAGTATTATGAAAGGAAATCTGTTGGGTTTTAGCACACAGCCTCAAGGTTTGCTTTTTTTTTTTTTTGAGGGGTAAGGATGAAGTGAACGACAAGCCGGGCCAGTGAGAGGTCTCCATCTTGCAGCTCCTCCACCTCAGCCGCTTTGAAACCGAGTCACTCATTGAAGGAAGTCACTGAGCTGAAGTCCGGCAACTCTGAGGATCTTCACGACACAAGAGGAAACTATAGCCTGCCTGCACTGTCGAGTTTTCTGTCAGTGGGCATTGAGAGAGAGAGAGAGAGAGAGAGAGAGAGAGAGAGAGAGAGAGAGAGAGAGACGACCTGTTCTAGTAAGTACATGCATGAAAAAACCCATAAACATAAGCACAAAAGGGCCATTGCGAGAGAGAGAGAGAGAGGGAGAGAGAGAGAGAGAGAGAGAGAGAGAGAGGGGGGGGACAGACAGACAGACAGAGAACAGTTCTAGTAAGTACATGCACCTGTTCTAGTAAGTACATGCATGCAAAAACCCATAAACATAAGCACAAAAGGGCCATTGCGAGAGAGAGAGAGAGAGAGAGAGAGAGAGAGAGAGAGAGAGAGAGAGAGAGAGAGGGACAGACAGACAGACAGAGAACAGTTCTAGTAAGTACATGCATGCACAAACCCATAAATGTAAGCACGAAAGGGCCATTGCAGCTGTTGCTGCGTGCTGTCTTAATCTGATTTGATCTAATCTGATCTACCTAGAACGGTGTACCAGTGGCATGCAGGCTTATTTCATCAAGACACCGGATCAGCGTAAAATGGTTCCTAGAAACAATTGAATTCCATTCATCAATGGCCACAGACGGTACGAATGTAAATCTTTATGTATACCCATTTTCAACAGGAAATGAAAAAAAGCAACGTTTACTCATTATTCGTTTTGTTAGAAGATGATAATTTGATAATGTCACGGTCTAAAATTTCCCCTCAATTAATAACAAATCAATGATCTCCCCTGAAATGCATCCTTTCTTTCAAATTTATTTCACTCACCTATAAAGAGGGTCTTTTGTCTCTGGGATACTATCACCTTCTCAGACCACGCCATTTAGGCCCCTTTCCCATAGTAATAACCTTTTTTCTCACGACCAGTCCCTAAATCTGACAACAAAGCATGGTGCGTTGTGCATGACTTGTGACTTGATTTCAACGCAGTGACAGCCCTGATATGGTCCTTTGTGGTCGGCTGGGCTTTAAGCAACATTACCTTACCTGTGCAGTCATTGTGACCCCGTGACTTGACTGCGTGACGTATTCAGCTGAGGAATTTGCCGGCTAGAATTCAGTGTGCGTTCACCTTATTTGACAAAAACAGTTCGACCTTACTTTTGTGGAGTGGGCTGTTTACGACCTTACTTTTGTGGAGTGGGCTGTTTAGCACGTAAAGTGGTTTGCATGCTTGTGTCTCTTTGCATGCTTTTCTTCTTCTTCTTCTTTCTTCTTTCTTTGAGTGTCCACCTTCATCGAGTTGAAGATTCTGACACTTTTTAGTGTATGACCGTTTTTTATCCCGCCATTAAGGCAGCCATACTCCAACTTCGGGGAAGGTGCATGTTATGTGTAACGTGTCATCCATACCAACGGCTAAACTGGCCTTCTCTTCCGAAAGTTGGTGATGGGATTTTACGTGTGTGCAAGATGTTGTGCGTGCGTTCACACACGGAACCTCGGTTTATAGTCTTATTCGAAGGACTGTATGGGGAATGGAGTCAGAACCAATGTTAACTCCGAGGGAAAAATCACCCTGTACCGAAATTCGAACCCGTAAACCTCAGGATCACGAGTCCGGCGCTCTACCAACTGAGCTATTCCGGCCTTTAGGTATAGACCATGTAGGCATAGAGTAAATCTGCAAGTCCTACATCTTGCAAAATTATCTGACAAAGTACTAGCACACCAATATGACGTTTAAAAACATTAAATCACCATGAATGCAGCGCTTAGATTCATTCAATTTACCACACTTGAGCCTATCTGAAAAAAAAAACAATTATACAACTAACTACATGCATACAGTTTCTAATACTTTTTATTATGGTTTACTGCAAGTCAGCGACTCAAAATGAAAATTCGCTTCTTGGGATATATGCATACACTAACACTCGAAGCTCAAGACAGTGAAGCCGACAGTGTAGTTCAGCTTCACGTGCATTCTAACGTAAAGGTCACAACGGAGGGTCTCTTCTGTACCGCTTCTGTGTAGGTGTGATGTGAGGTATATACCTACTGTTTCAAGTAAAATAGAAGTATCAGAAGAGAGAGAGAGAGAGAGAGAGAGAGAGAGAGAGAGAGAGAGAGAGAGTGAGACAGACAGACAGACAGAGAGAGAGAGAGAGGGGGGGGGGAGGAGGAGGAGGAAAAAGAAGAAGAAGAAGAAGAAGGGAGGGGGAGGAGGGGGGGGGGAGTCACACACGCACATACTCTCTCTCTCTCTCTCTCTGAGAGAGAGAGAGAGAGAGAGAGAGAGAGAGAGAGAGAGAGAGAGAGAGAAAGAGAGAGAGAGGAGTGTGATCATGACAATTCCGTTAGCTCGCCTACCTTTAGAATCTGTTCCCAATAACATCTATAAAATCAATTACACGGAACTAGTACACAGTTACCATGGCAACTCTGGCAAGAGGAGACACACCGGGGAAGACGCTGAGGCGAGGCAAGAAATGCGAGAGTGTTTATATCTCTCGACGGAGTTGCTCGCCCCTTTTTCTGTGTCTTCATATCATACAGTCATGGACACGTACGTCCGTTTGGCAATGAGTCTCTCTCTCTCTCTCTCTCTCTCTCTCTCTCTCTCTCTCTCTCTGTGTGTGTGTGTGTGGGGGGGGGGGAGGGAAGGGGGGGGGGGGCAGAAAGGTCGGCTGGCCGATCGATCGATAAGGTAGGTAGGTAGGATAGTATCAGAAATGTGTTTACACTTCGCGCTCATGAATTGGCGTGTACATATGTGAACAGTGTGTGCTTGGCAAGGACAAGGTGATGTGTGTGTGTGTGTGTGTGTGTGTGTGTGTGTGTGTGTTGTGTGTGTGTGGTGAGAGAGAGAGAGAGAGAGAGAGAGAGAGATGAAAACATAGAGGCGATGGATAGTGTGAGATAGAGGTGTATGGGTGGAGAGAGAGAGAGAGAGAGAGAGAGAGAGAGAGAGAGAGAGACAGACAGACAGAGACAGAGAGAAAGAGAGAGAGAGAGAGAGGGAGAGAGAGAGAGAGAGAGAGAGAGACAGACAGACAGACAGACAGATAGATAGATAGAGGGAGAGAGAGACAGTGACAGAGAAAAAGGAGCCTTCGGGGAGGAGGGGTGTCGATGGGTGTGAGGGTTTTGCGTTGGAGAGAGATGGAAAAACAACATCAATTTCCAAGTTGATTTTCAGATTCTTTTGCCAAGGACGTTCCTGTAACATGTGTGTGTGTGTGTGTGTGTGTGTGTGTGTGTGTGTGTGTGTGTGTGTGTGTGTGTGTTGTGTTTCGGTTGTGTGTGTGTGTGTGTGTGTGTGTGTGTGTGTGTGTGTGTGTGTGGAGCTAGCGTGTATGTGTGTGTTTGCAGCTGTGTGTGTGTGTGTGCGTGTGTGTGTGTGTGTGTGTGTGTGTGTGTGTGTGTGTGTGTGTGTGTGTGTGTGTGTGTGTGTTCTGTTAAAATCATGTAAGAATAAAGATTCTGAAACCAAACACATTTGCCAGTTTATAAACACCCTCCATCCGTGCAGCCTTCAGTCACTTCCATGGATCTTGACTGGGGACTCCGCAGTGTTCATCTGCGTGTTTGGTGTCCACTCATGCAAATGACTACGCTGTCATCAGGTAAAAATGGCTTGGAACTGCAAGGGAGACAACTAACCCTGAACTGAAAGCAGCGTTTGATATTTGTTAATTTTTTGTTTTATTTATTGTGTGCCTGATGTAAGTCGAACACATCCCAAACCCCCAAACGGCTGTTTTGACTCATTCTTTTGACTCAGAATTTAGTAAATGGAAAGGTGTACGAAAGTATTTAATTACTAAAATAGCTCAGTTTTTCGCTTAGAATGTTGGAAAGATGTACTACTCAGTCTTTCTCTCAGACTTTTGTAGCTAGAAAGGTGTACGAAAGTATTTCATTAACAAGATGGCTCAATCTTTCTCTCTGAATGTAGTAAATGGAAAGCTGTGCGAAAATAGTTTATTAACAAGATGGCTGTTTTCCATCGTGTTTCCGTCATGAAAAGACAGGTGTTTATTCTGTTGGTCATAATTGATGTCAAGGGTGGCGACAAATGCCAACTAGCGCCGAGGCGTCATGCAAACAGGGAGATTTGCCTTCTTTATCTAACCGGTAGACGTGAGAAAAAGAAATCTGCCAGGTAAGGTAATGATGTTTCTAGCCCAGCCGACCGCAAAAGGCCATATCAGGGCTATCACCGCGTTGAAGTCAACTCACAAGTCATTCATTAATAAATTATAAAAAAAAAAGACAAAAAGATAAAAAGAAAAAAAAAAGAAACTCATTTACACTGCCCTTTAAAAAACACACCTTCTACAAAACACACCGGGAATTTTGTTCAAAATCTTTCCTCCGTAGGAAATTTGCCAAGGGACGTATTTCATACCTATGACCACCTACATGTCTTCTTGTCTCTCCCCCGTCCCCCTTCCCCCTCTCTATCCGTCTGTCTTCTTGTCCCTACTTATGTCCACGTGTCTCTGTGTTCCAGCAGAAAGATCGATGCCATCTGCTATCTGAATGTGTGAGGGCCAGACTGAGGTCCGTTCTCAAGCCCCACCCTACAAGACAGCCTTGCTTGGATCACTAAGTTTCAGAGTATTTTGGATGTTTATTACTAGTATATGGACAATCTATCCTGCACGGAAACATGTTTTGGAGCAGGAGAGAGAAAGAATAATAATAATAATAATGTTAATTTTTATAGCGCCTATTCTCTAAAGATTAGGGCTCTAAGCGCTTTACATATAATATAATAAACACTCTCGTTCACACAACGGGCTGTCTACCTGGGTAGTGCCGACTGAAGAGCTGCCTGCCGGCGCATCATTCAGTCGTTTCCCGTATCATCCGGTCAATATCGTTCACTCAATTTCCTTACTTCCTTCATTCTTTCCATTTCTCACGCAGGGTGCATGCTATGTGTAACGTGTCATCCATACCAACGGCCAAACTGGCCTTCTCTTCCGAAAGTTGGTGATGGGATTTTACGTGTGTGCAAGATGTTATGCGTGCGTTCACACACGGAACCTCGGTTTATAGTCTCATTCGAAGGCCTGTATGGGAAATGGAATCAGAACTAATGTTAACTCCGAGGGAAAAATCCCCCTGTACTGAAACGGCCCGGCGGAGATTCGAACCCGCAAGCCTTGGATTACGAGTTCGGCGCTCTACCAACTGAGCTATTCCGGCCCCCAAAGAGAGAGAGAGAGAGAGAGAGAGAGAGGAGAGAGAGAGAGAGAGAGAGAGGAGACAGAAAAGTTGTCCTGCCTCATACACCTGTCATGAATAGCAAACAAATACACCAAGACAGACGCGTTTACGGAGAAAGACTGCCAAGAGGCAAACAAAAACCTCCACATCTTCAAGGTTGATCTTATAAATATGGAAACACACTGGCGTCTTTAACGAAACATCTTGATTTTTGGAAGAGAGAAACTTTTTCCATTTATAGCTGACGCTGAGAGAGCTGTCCTGTTAACGGAGAATGGGGTACGCGTGGAATTCTTCCTCCAGTGAAAAACGAGCGTCAGTAAAGCATTACAGAAACAAGCCAGCAGGTGTATTCGTGAAGTTTTTGTTCAAAGAAGGGAATTTTGGTTTGAGCCTGTTTGTTTGCCGAAGTCGTGACGATTTTTCATATTCTTTGTATGGATCTTCACTTCCTTTCGGCATGTACGTTCGGGGGTCCGCTCGATGTACCCCCCCCCCCCCTCACTGCCATTCCTTCCCCCATTCCGCCTCCTCATTGACAATCCCCTGCTCGATACTCCTCCTCTGGCTTGCCCGTGACCTCTGTGTGTGTGTTTGCGTGCGTGCGTGCGTGCGTGCGTGCGTGCATGCGTGCGTCTGTGTGGTGTGTGTGTGTGTGTGTGTGTGTGTGTGTGTGTGTGTGTGTGTGTGTGTGTGTGTGTGTAGGTGCGCGTGTGCCCGCGCGCGTGCGTACATGCGTGCGTTGTGCCTGCCTGCCTGCCTGCGTCCTTGCGTACGTGCGTGCTTGCCAGTGTTAGTGTTAGTGTTAGTGTGTGTGTGTGTGTGTGTGTGTGTGTGTGTGTGTGTGTGTGTGTGTGTGTGTGTGTGTGTGTGTGCGTGCGCGCGTGCGTGTGTGCGTGCGTGCGTGCGTGCGTGCATGCGTGTAGGCGTGCGTGCGTGCGTGTAAGCGTGCATGCGTGCCTACGTGTACATGTGTGTGTGTGTGTGTGTGTGTGTGTGTGTGTGTGTGTGTGTGTGTGTGTGTGTGTGTGTGTGTTTGCGTGATCTTAGACTGGCGTTGCTGGAATGACAGTATGAAGCAGGCGAAGTATCCAAGTGGAGTATTGTGCAGAAGACAACCATTTAGGGGCAGACGACAACCATTTAGGGGCAGACGACAACCATTTAGGGGCAGACGACAACCATTTAGGCAGCGAAACTTAGGCAGACGACAACCATTTAGGGGCAGACGACCAGTCCTTTCATGGAGCTTGATTGTCAGCTATTGCCGGCACAAAATGGCCTCAGAAACACACAGGATTCCTAGCCGACAGGGCCACCAGATCGACAACTGAGCAAGACAAGAACCGAGCTGGGGGGTGGGGGGGGGGGGGGGGATATTAAGAGGGAAATATTTCCAGCAGGGGAAAGACCGGGCAGTGACAGAGCAATCAGATCAAGTGTTGAACGGGGGGGGGGGGGGGGGGGGGGGGGGGGGGGGGGGGGGGGGGGGATATTGAGCAGAACGATACTGAGGGTGAGAAGGGGATGAGATGTGGGGGTGGGGGTGGGGGGTGGAGGGGTTGAGCAGACAGAGTGTTGACTCGCTTATACGTAGGAATGTATGTATGTATCTGTGTGTATGTATGTTTGTATACATCGTGCAATTTGTCCTGTCTTGCATATTAAGTAGTTGTAAACACAGTGTCTCTAAACCTAGCATTTCTAGATTTCGATTCAATTTCCAATTTTTTTTTTTTTTTGCGGAATGGCGTGCTTTAGAATATCCGATATTCTGTGAAAAATACACAACTAAATAGATGAATAAATATACGATAAGTGATCATGCACGTTTGGTGGAAATGTTCTGGCTAGAGAGAGGCTTGGGATGGATTTGAACAGATTACTTTTTGCTGTTCCTAGCTCTAGTGTTTTATTTGTCATTCAGCGCCAACCTCCACTGGCATTTATGCCCAACTTAACTGATATTTGTGAACCAGTATCTCTGTTAATACGGAAACTAATTCTGTTCAAAGTCGACGTGTCTTAATGAATAAAGTCATCACGTTGGATCTTTGAGAACTTCGCACTATGTTTCGTCAGTTTGGGTTTATGGTGTTTTATTCAATTTGGTTCCATCAACAACTTCAGCAGTTTGATCTTTAAAATCGTGTCCTCTTTGCATTAGGATGAACTAGTGTTATTTGAAACGATTCAGGTTTAAAGATAATCCGGAAACTACAGCATTGAAAAATGACACAGATTGTTTCACCGCCACCTTCGAGGAAAATCGTTCATTACACTGTATTCCCTGATTACACCAGTTAGTTGCATGAAAGTACTTCTCGCTTACTAGGTTGCTCATATATATATATATATATATATATATATATATATATATCTGTGTGTGTGTGTGTGTGTGTGTGTGTGTGTGTGTGTGTGTGTGTGTGTGTGTGTGTGTGTGTGTGTGTATAAAAATATCACTCTGTTGTTTTGAAGGCGAACAGTGTAATGCTATGTCAACAAATACAGGTATTTGATGCACGCGTGAGGTTTTAGAGCTTGGTTTCATTCGTTTGGGGCATTGAAGCGACTATTGATAAATTAACACGTTTGACGTAACACGCAATTTTATACCGTGTTTGTTGATGACCTTATTTAATGAACATAAAAAAGTGCCAATCATCACACATTCTCCTTCTCTGAGTGGGCCCACACTGACCACTTAGAGAATGTTGCTACCAGGAAAGGGAAACAATGCTGATTTGAGGCCTTCAAAGAGGACGATATGTACCCTATGCTAGGACGTCAAGTTTTGTTTTGTTTTGTTTTGTTTTGTTTTACATGATAGTCCTTGTGGCAAAAGTTGGAATTTTTTTCTGCCGGTGGCTTATCTGTTGAGCGAAAAAGAAAACGAGATGCAAAGCATATAAACGTACTCCCAGTTCATCTTCCTGAAAAAGTCACAATCAAACATGTGTCATAATGTATTTGACGTCACAATCAAACATGCGTCGTAATGTATTTCGTCACTGAGATAATCCATAAAGAAGAACACCGTTTTGGGCCATTATAGCCGTTAGTAACGGCTATTCTGGTAAAATAAAACATCGGGCATCATCCGTGACCCATAATAACCCTACCTACAAATTTTCAGACAGATCAGCCTAGAAGTTTTGTCTGGAGCGAGTGGAACACGTTTTGACCACGGACAGACAGACAGATAAACAGCATTTCTTCGTTCCCATTGTAAAGTACTCCCTGTTCTATAAGAACTGGGAGTACAAGAAAGGTTATGAGAGCAAGATTGCGCCACTGAAGTTTGAATGGGATTCAGGCCGTGAAGATGGGCACCAATATGCCATTAAACAAAATTGGTCTAATGAATGTGATGCATTTGAGCTCTGCACATGAATTCCACAGAAATCACGGGTGTGGTCATCTGTCGAACGATTTGAATGTACACAATAGGAACTGAATGTAAGAAATCACATAAAATATCCTCGTGCTTTTCTGACACAGACCTATAAGAAAAAAGTTACACTTATTCTTCTTTGTTTTGCTTTTTTTTTTTCATTTTATGAAACCGATTTTATCATGAATATTGTATAGATGTTATATGATAAATTTCAGTTACAATGCCTGTTAAGGGCAATGGTATTTTACGTTTGTGAATGGGAGTGAAAGACAGAAATGAGAGAGAGAGAGAGAGAGAGGAGAGAGAGAGAGAGAGAGAGAGAGAGAGAGAGAGAGAGAGGGGCATATTGGACCGACAGGTGAAAGGGAAGAATGTGAAGTTAGTATGTGTGCGAGCGCGCTTGTGTTTGTCAAGGCGGCAGCCCTGATAAGGCTGTTGGGGTCTGTCTGCCTGACGAAGTGTGACGGCGAATTGAATAACGGAGCAGCTTGCATGGTGTCCTGCGTCTTTCCGTAGACGTCATTAAAACGTTCGACCAGGAAAGTGCGTGCTTTGGTTTTTCTTTTTCATCTTGCACATTGGATCAGCTTGCATTTAAAACAAAACATAATAGAACTAACATGAAAATCTACACATCTGTTCTTTCTTTTATTCAGTATTATATATATATATATATATATATATATATACTGAATATGTACACACACATCACACACACACACACACACACACACACACACACACACACACACACACATTTATATATATATATATATTTATACATGATGTGTGTGTGTGTGTGTGGAGAGGAGAGAGAGAGAGAGAGGAGAGAGAGAGAGGAGAGAGAGAGAGAGGAGGAGAAGAGAGAGAGGTAACAGGTCTTCATTAAGTTAATGCGGTTAATCAATTCATCTGTCCTGGAAGACATGATTAAACTGA
>CM065720.1:6391045-6398545 GCA_033310375.1 Conus canariensis
ACACCCCATGTCAGCCATACATTCTCTGCGTGAATGGTAATATCTACGCATTTCATGGCGAAAATTAAAATGTACAGATTTTGCAGCTGTTCACTGACTTCAATATGCACACGGTCTTTGTTTTAAATGACAAAATGCTATCACGTTTTAATGTTACAAGCACAAACTACAAGGAATCACGTTTTGGCCATTTTCATTTTAACAAATGAAAAAAGACTTTGTTCTAAAATGAAGGAGCTGGCAATCACTTCATCATACTTTAATTTTCATTTTACAAAATTGTGATTCAGATTTAGTGAAAAGGGGGAAAGGGAGGGGAGGAGGGGAGAAGAAATGAATGAATTTCAGCAAAATAAACATCAATACATTCAGTTCAGCTCTTCACGAAAACATGAGGATGAAAAATGAGGACACCGTTACAATGTCGCTTAATGCTGACAAGATTATTCAATGCTGCACAATTTCTTCTTAAACATCTTTCATAAGGACCTTTTTTTTGGTTATAGATAGAATGTGAGGAGAAAAAAAACCTTTCAATCATTCCCTTAATTGCTCGGCATCTTATTCGGACATGAGACATCACTGGCACAAGATAATCCTTCAGACATCACTGTCACGAGTCACTCCGACATCAATGTCACGTGGTAATCCGACATCAGACATCACTGTCCGTGATAATCCGACACCAGACATCACTATCACGAGCTAACCCGCTAACTTGATGCCAAACCCTCTCGAAGAAAACTATTCAAGGAAAGAAACGGCTACAACCGTACAGGTTGGTTGCAAGCTATTCTGTAAAGGAATCATGACAGGTATGACACTGGTTTGAATGATGTTTGAATAATGGGCATGCAGAATATGTTAGCTAACAATAACATTTGTCAGATCGAAATGCTTGTGTGATGGACGAATATTTTCTTTCTCTCATTTAAAAAATAATGGACAAATTTTTTTTTTCTTTTTTGTTTTCCATTAACTACGACATTCTAACAGGAAGACGGGAAAACAGCAGCATAATCAAGCAGGAAACGACTGTTTACCGTTATTGAACGAAAAGCAAACGAAGAAAGGACAACAAACCACCATACATTCACATACGCACTCCACAGACTACATCTACATATTTGCCTGCGTTGTTTGTCACATTTCAGCAAGCAATGCATTTGACTTTCGACTGGAGTCCCGACAACGACAAGGACATGATGGGATGAAGATAAGGAGGGGAGGGGAGGGGGAGGGGGAAGGAGGAGGGGGAGGACGAGTGTTGGGTGGATGGGGGAACGAGAAGTGGGAGATGGGAATGCCGGGGGAGTGGGGGGGAGGGGTTAGGGGGGTTGGTTGGTGAGCGAGTGGATTTGAGGAGTAAGGAATTCAAAACACATCACCATCGTTATATTGAGCAGTATTGATCGTCAACTATGTACATTGTCATATACAAGAATGTCAGCGAGTTTACCATAATACTTGTGACTACCCCACAAGGAACGTGTGGCTTCACAGTGTGAGCAGACGAATCAAGTAATCTTACATTTCAACGGTACAGTACAACGTAGAAGACAATTACAAAAAAGGTGTAAATGTGTTGTTGTTGTTCCTGTTGTTGTTCTTGTTGTTGCTGTTGTTGTCGTCGTCGTTGTTGTTGTTGATGCTGTTGTTCTTGTTTAAAGTGTGATGCCAGACAAAAACGTATATGTGAGTTGGGAGGCTGGGAGGGGGGGGGGGGGGTCGGAGGTCAGCGTGAAATAAGTGTGAAGTGTTCACACATGCGCGTGTGAATGTCTCCTTGAGTTTACCTCGTGCATATTCATCAGTAATCCTAAACGTCAATTTCATATGATATTGAGCAAAGCTACAACTGAACGTCAAAACAGTAAATACGCACGAAGATAGAGGAAATGTCAGTGACTAATGTTAGCAATCGTTGATAGGACTGTTAGATTGGGGAGGGGGGGGGGGGAGATGAGAGAGAGACCCAGTACAGGTATATCTCTCGCACAGGAATATCCATCCAGACAAAGTACCTTTTCAGGGCTGTCATCATTCCGTCCCGGAAAAGAAACCCTGTCATGAAAAACGACAACAGTAAACGACTATGTACATACTGACATGAAATCCAGAACGTAATCTCTAATTAACTGACATAATAATACAGCTAATCAATCAGGACTGTGACAGGGGCGCCCGGGGATTCTCCCTTCATTCTCCATCCACAGTTGACAGAATGGTACAAACGATTGATGAAGAACAACAGGAAAGCAACACAATATATAAAAACGCTCATGTCGGCCAACAGACATCGCAGAATGGGCAGTCAGTGTCTACTCTGGACAGTGTGTGTAATTTCAGTACCTAGCTGCCAAATAAACTATAAAAAAAGGAGCTCGCTTGTTATGAATTCTTCAGGGGAAAAATTGTACAGATTTTCTGGAAAAGAAAAAAAGACTGATGAATAGGCTGCATAATAGCAAAGCAAAGCGAAGTAAAAGAAAACAAAATTGCGGGAGAGAAAGAGGGAGGGGGAGGGTGGGGGGTCAAACAGAGCAATGAAAAAAGAAGAAATAACTAATACAGCCATTTTAATTTTGCGCCGAATATGAGAAGATAAGTGGTTTCTCCTTCTTTGTTTTCACTGTCCAAAATGTTATTTGGTTTTTGCCTGAAGAAGACCTTACAGGTCCAAAAGCATTGTGTTTTGTCCTGTACTCTGTTTGTCTGTGTCCTTGGCGGTAATTAACCCCTTTTCTTCCTACATTTGCCTTCATTTTCCGCCCTGAGTCACTTCGTTTTGAAACTAATACAGAATTTCAGAAGTGGATGTATTGAATGATGTACTGAATGATGTATTGAATCCTAACGAGGACTACAGTGTGTGTAATACACTGGAACTATGGTAATCTTTTTACACGGTTACATAGAAGAATGTCATCAGTTGTTACGGGCTCTCCAAACATATAAAAAATTGTTTTCGGTCTTTTCCGTCCGTAAAGCGTCCATTTTCCACCTTTACATGAGGGAAAGCAGTTCACTGTTTAGACAAATGTGTTTTCTTTTTCTTGCCGTGACTTATTTTTTAAGTCCCTCCATTATCATGAAATCTCCTGAGTCGGTTTTGGAACTTCTTCCAAGCATACGATTGTTCTAAACTCTATATTTGTATTAAGAACAGGTGAAATTTTTTTTAAAAATCTGTAAGTTCAGTCGTAAAACTTGTTCTGTTCACCCCAAGACGAAACGAAGTCTCTGGTTTTTAAAGTGGGTATCAAATACACAGATTAAACTTTTTTCTGTATCAGTGGGGGGGGGGGGGGGGGGGGGTATGCGTATGTGTGAGTGCGGTGTGGTGGTGGTGTGTGTGTGTGTGTGTGTGGTGCGTGTGTGTGTGTGTGTGTGTGTGTGTGTGTGTGTGTGTGTGTGTGTGTGTGTATGTGTGTGTTGCGTGTGTGTGTGTGTATGGCGTGTGTGTGTTGTGTGTGTGTGTGTTGTGTGTGTGTGTGTGTGTGAGAGGAGAGAGAGAGAGAGAGAGAGAGAGAGAGAGAGAGAGAGAGAGAGAGAGAGAGAGAACACTGAATAAAACTACACAAAATTTGGGCTTGGACAGAGAAATGTTACGAAATGTTAACTATGCACAGCTCCTGAAAGGAGGGAAACGGGAGGAAACATAATGCAGAGAGTACTAACATTAGGTATCTGAAGCATAACCCAGCACATCTTGTCCCATTTGTCATAAACATCATGGTACATGTCCTACAGCATCACGTCGTGCATTCACATGGCAGACGGAAGCAACGGAGGGAGTGAAGGACTTCACGGACGACCGGACTGTATAACAACAGGGACGAAGCCATTGACGACAAAAGACCACTAAGACACGTACACTCTTCACATAGATCACCATGACAAATTCTGCGATTGCAAGCACAGCTAGGTCTCGTGCACAAGCCATTCAAAGTGAGCTCAGGCTGGAATATCCTTGTAGTTTCCATCTCTTTCTGTTCTGCCTGTCTCTGTGTTCAGGGAGGGGTTTCAGGGTCCCTGCCACAGTCATACAGCTGTCCCTACTCTCAATCACCTGTCACGTAGCTGTCTCTCCTCTCCCTCACCTGTCACGTAGCTGTCTCTCCTCTCCCTCACCTGTCACGTAGCTGTCCCTCCTCTCCCTCACCTGTCACGTAGCTGTCCCTCCTCTCCCTCAACTGTCTCTCCTCTCCCTCACCTGTCACGTAGCTGTCCCTCCTCTCTTTCACCTGTCACGTAGCTGTTCCTCCTCTCCCTCACCTGTCACGTAGCTGTCCTCCTCTCCCTCAACTGTCTCTCCTCTCCCTCACCTGTCACGTAGCTGTCCCTCCTCTCCCTAAAACTGTCTCTCCTCTCCCTCACTGTCGTAGTGTCCTCTCTCTCACTGTTAGCTGTCCTCCTCTCCCTCCCTTCACGTAGCTGTCTCTCTCTCACTGTCTCTCCTTCTACCTGTCACGTAGCTGTCCTCCTCTCCCTCAACTGTCTCTCCTCTCCCTCACCTGTCACGTAGCTGTTCCTCCTCTCCCTCAACTGTCTCTCCTCTCCCTCACCTGTCACGTAGCTGTCCCTCCTCTCCCTCACATGTCACGTAGCTGTCCCTCCTCTCCCTCACCTGTCACGTAGCTGTCCCTCCTCTCCCTTACCTGTCACGTAGCTGTCTCTCCTCTCCCTCACCTGTCTCTCCTCTCCCTCACCTGTCACGTAGCTGTCCCTCCTCTCCCTCACCTGTTACGTAGCTGTCCCTACTCTCCCTCACCTGTTACGAACTGTCCCTACTCTCCCTCACCTGTCACGCAGCTGTCCCTACTCTCCCTCACCTGTTACGTAGCTGTCCCTACTCTCCCTCACCTGTCACGTAGCTGTCCCTCCTGTCCCTCACCTGTCACGCACCTGTCCTTACTCTCCCTCACCTGTCACGCAGCTGTCCCTACTCTCCCTCACCTGTCACGCAGCTGTCTCTCCTCTCCCTCACCTGTCACGTAGCTGTCTCTCCTCTCCCTCACCTGTCACGTAGCTGTCTCTCCTCTCCCTCACCTGTCACGCAGCTGTCCATCCTCTCCCTCACCTGTAACACAGCTGTCTCTCCTCTCCTCACCTGTCACGTATCTGTCTCTCCTCTCCCTCACCTGTCACGCACCTGTCCCTCCTCTCCCTGACCCGTCACGCAGCAGTCTCTACTCTCCCTCACCTGTCTCTCATCTCCCTCATCTGTCACGCAGCTGTCCCTCCTCTCCCTCACCTGCCGCGTAGCTGTCCCTATTCTCCATCACCTGTCACGTAGCTGTCTTCCTCTCCTCACTGTCACGTAGCTGTCTTCTCCCCTCACTTCATGCACCTGTCTCTCCTCTCCCTCACCTGTCACGTAGCTGTCTCTCCTCTCCCTCACCTGTCACGTAGCTGTCTCTCCTCTCCCTCACCTGTCACGTCACTGTCTCTCCTCTCCCTCACCTGTCACGTAGCTGTCTCTCCTCTCCCTCACCTGTCACGTAGCTGTCTCTCCTCTCCCTCACCTGTCACGTAGCTGTCTCTCCTCTCCCTCACCTGTCAAGCAGCTGTCTCTCCTCTCTCTCACCTGTCACGTAGCTGTCCTCCTCTCCCTCACCTGTCACGTAGCTGTCCCTCCTCTCCCTCACCTGTCACGTAGCTGTGCCACCTCTCCCTCACCTGTCACGTAGCTGTCCCTCCTCTCCCTCACCTGTCACGTAGCTGTCCCTCCTCTCCCTCACCTGTCACGTAGCTGTCCCTCCTCTCCCTCACCTGTCACGCAGCTGTCCCTACTCTCCTCACCTGTCACACAGCTGTCCCTCCTCTCCCTCACCTGTCACGCAGCTGTCCCTCCTCTCCCTCACCTGTCACGTAGCTGTCTCTCCTGTCCCTCACCTGTCACGTAGCTGTCCCTTCCCTCAGTCTCGCAGCTGCCGCCGCCCCCTCCCTCCCCCCCCACTCCCCCCGCTCCCCCCGCCTTGTCATGCAGATGTCCCTCCACCCACCCACCCCCTTCCCCACCTGTCGTGTATCTTTCCCTTCCCTCTTTCCAGCAGCTTTACCTGCCCTTGTCATGCAGTTGCCCCTACCGCTGCCAGGCAGATGTTCCTCCCCTCCTCCCCCCCCCCCTATCATCCCACCACCCCCTACTCCCGTGCTGTCCCCCCCCCTTCCCCCTTATCATGCAGCTTTTCTCTGAGGCATCATATCATCTGACTTTTTAAAAAATGTAAACGTAACAAAACTCTCACCATCAAATCGTGCTCTAGTGTTTACCATGAAAAAAGCAAACGAAATCCCAAAGTTTTGATGTTCGTTGTGAAGTTGTCACTACCTCACATAGCTTTCGTCAGCCCTCGTCACCTTAAACATGTTTCTCCTCTGCCTTGCTGCCATGTTGGTTTCGCTTCATTTCAAATAGTCATTGATCTGAACATGTTAATACAAAAAAATCGATAGGAAAATAGCGGGGGTGGGGGGGGGGGGGGACCTACAATAATTATCCCATAAGAATATTGTCAGCTGACGAAACTGACATGAATATCATCTAGTGTACAAATATTCAAATTCTGGAGACAAAATTTCCGATTTGCGTGAATCTATCGATGGTCGTATGTCTTAGGCAGAGTTTGATCGTGACTGGTTTGATGACAAGCCAAGTTCACGGTTGGTCAGAGGGAAGGAACATCACCATTTCCAAAAGCCCATCAGGTCAGGATCTAGAGAGCATTGCAATAACACTGGACACGACAGTTTCTCTTGGCCAGCAAACGAAAAACCATGAAAGCCAGTTAACACAAACCCAAGATGAGTTGGAGGTCACGAATGGACTGGACACTTTCTGTATGACATGAAACAAGAGCTACGTATATTTCA
Source organism: Conus canariensis (assembly GCA_033310375.1). NCBI lineage: Eukaryota > Metazoa > Mollusca > Gastropoda > Neogastropoda > Conidae > Conus > Conus canariensis. Next base: position 6,397,925 of record CM065720.1, read on the forward strand.
ACTGGGAAGGCTTCGGGAGGGACCAGAAAGCATACAGCATAGGGCAGATATTATGCATTACATTGACAATTCAGTGATGTGACGACCCCTACACATGCTTTCATACTGGCGTGTATGTTCTTGTACTTTCTTTCTTGGTTGTGTGTCTATGTATGTGTCAGCACGCGCACGAGCACGAGCACGCACATGCGTGCAAGTGTGTGTGTGTATGTGTGTGTGTGTGTGTGTGTGTGTGTGTGTGTGTGTGTGTGTGTGTGTGTGTGTGTGTGGAAAAGGTGTGGGTAGCGCCATTTATCATCAGCAAACGATGTGCCTTAATATTAGTATTTACATAGCCGGCAATAAACTACGATGATGACATCATATCTGAGCGTTTATAAACACCAAACTAGGGAACATGTACAAACATAAGTTCCTGAAAAGAAGTGATTACGATTCTCTCTAAGTCATAGAGTCTTTGGATTTGGCTATGTGGCTTAAAAATCACTAATCACATTGAGGGTGATACCTAGTGTTTCACATGCCACCAGTAATACTGTCACTGTAGTCAGATGACCTGGAATCAACTCTTGACAGTCATGAGCAATGCAAACAACGCAACATTACGAAAAGTGAACACAC
>CM065720.1:6408545-6411045 GCA_033310375.1 Conus canariensis
ACATAGCGGGACCCACTCAAACACACAGAGGCAACAGCACTGCGAAGTTCAGCTTGTCCCTGCACAGTGCAGAAGAGCAGCTACAATAACAATCTGTCCTGTACATAGCGGGACCCATCTCAAACACACAGAGAGGCAACAGCACTGCAAAGTTCAGCTTGTCCCTGCACAGTGCAGAAGAGCAGCTACAATTACAATCTGTCCTGTACATAGCGGGACCCACCTCAAACACACAGAAGGCTACAGCACTGCGAAGTTCAGCTTGTCCCTGCACAGTGCAGAAGAGCAGCTACAATTACAATCTGTCCTGTACATAGCGGGACCCACCTCAAACACACAGAGGGCTACAGCACTGCGAAGTTCAGCTTGTCCCTGCACAGTGCAGAAGAGCAGCTACAATTACAATCTGTCCTGTACATAGCGGGACCCACCTCAAACACACAGAGGGCAACAGCACTGCGAAGTTCAGCTTGTCCCTGCACAGTGCAGAAGAGCAGCTACAATTACAATCTGTCCTGTACATAGCGGGACCCACCTCAAACACACAGAAGGCTACAGCACTCCTGCCTGATGAAAAGGGGTTAGGTCCATGTCTGTCCATTTTTTGTTTGTTTGTTTGTTTTTCGTTGTATTATTTTTGTTTGTTTTATCCCCTAACCTCCAATTTTTCCCACTTTTCTTTTTTTCTTCTTCTTCTTCTTCTTGTTTCCTTTTTCTTCCTTTTGAAAATTATCTTTTAAATTAAAGTGTGTGTGTTTTTTTTATAATTTGGTGGCGCCTCCATCCTCCTATTTTTTTTCCCACGGTCTTTTTTTCGTCCCCTTTAAAAAAAAGACTAACTCATGCTCACTGTGTAACGTCTGTGTGTTGTTTACTGTCCATGTTGTTTATAGCCTAGCCGACCAAGGGTGGGAGTAGTGTTGGCGGCATATCAGGGCTGTCAGTCAAATTATTGAAGTCTTCTCATTACACTTAGCACCGCCATGATGACAGGAGCTGTCCTTGATGGCAAAGGGTTCTGACAATCACAATGAAAAATGGTGCTTAACTGGGACAGCAAAAACAACAACGTCTCTCTCTCTCTCTCTCTCTCTCTCTCTCTCTCTCTCTCTCTCTCTCTCTCTCTCTCTCTCTCTCTCTCTCTCTCTGCTACTTTGAGTTGATCACTACTGTAGGCCTACTATCTGATAACTTTTGTTCTCATGCTACCAGAAAAATTTACACAGAAGTACCACTTTTGTCAGTTTAGTTTACCAGCGTCAACCCTTTCTTGTCGTTCATCCTCTGTTTCTCTTGAAATAAAACACGTAAATACAATACAAGAGAGAGAGAGAGAGAGAGAGAGAGAGAGAAAAGAGAGACAGACAGACAGACAGACAGACAGACAGACAGACAGACAGACAGACAGAGACAGAGACAGACAGAGACAGACAGACGGAGACAGACAGACAGAGACAGAAACAGAGACAGAAAAATAGAGAGACAGACAGGCAGAGAGAGAGAGAGAGAGAGAGAGAGAGTCAGAGACAGAGACAGAGACAGACAGACAGACAGACAGACAAACAGAGAGATCAGATCCAGCCATATGTGTGACCGTCGATGCTAAACCTTAAGGATTCAAAGTTCTGTGCCACCATCGTTGTGTCTCATAGCTGATAGAGTGAGTTCACTGCAGCCGCGCTTTGAAAAGTGTCCTTTAGCTATTGCCATGTTTCCTCCTTGCTGCCTGTCTGGGAGCACGACTTGGAAACTTATCGGTTAAATGGCTCTATCATTCGGATTTGGCATTCCTACATTCTTGTTCTCACTCCCAACAGTTGAAGAGGTTTCGACGTTAGAAGAACAAAAATTTCACACCAATGTTTCCAAAAGATAATATGAGGAAGATGAAAATCTGAGGTTCTGAACACGTTCATTAAGTATTCTCTTTATCTTCTTTGCCACCTTAAATTTCATGTAAAGAAAGGTCGAAAAATGAATTTCTATTTCATTTCCAATCAAAATGCTAAGGGGTATCGACGTCGCTATAGCTACGAGTCTCCATGAAGATGTTGCTGTGTTTGCGCTCAAACACACACACCACACACACACACACACACACACACACACACACACACACCGCGCGCGCGCGCGCGCGCGCGCCGCGCGCGCGCGCACACATACACACAGACACACGCACGCACACGCACACACGCACACACACCACACACACACACACACACACACACACACACACACACACACACACACACAAGTAAAGCAAAGACGACAGCATAAGGAATAACTGCACATACTTCATCTCCGATCCGATGGGAGTGGCAATGCCGAATCCGTTAGAGTTGAGATTCTGGCCCACCATCATGGTATCGCACGGTTTGCGCTGGTTGTGGTAGTCGTTGGTGGTCGACTCCAGCAGAAAGGCGTACTTGCCGTTGGAGTTGCGAACACGTTGGATGCCTTCTTCTATAGTCTTCACAAAGACGCTAGGCGTTGCCGAAGT
>CM065720.1:6433545-6438545 GCA_033310375.1 Conus canariensis
TCAGGCAACATTACCTTATTTGTGATTGGCTAGCACAAATAGGCAGGTTGCAGGTGATTACGAATTATACACTTAAACACATTTAGGCAGATATGCTGGTATATATCAAGTTTCATGCTGTCCAAATATCCTATCTCACCGTTTACTTCATCCTATGTGCCCGTTACCTCAACTTCTATCGCGACCCTCCGAAGTTAAAGAGTATAGACCTAATTTCTGTCAGCCACATGCATATTTCTCAAGCAGTACCTGCCCCCGGGGGCTTTTTACATCTCTAGAGTCTCTCAGCCTTCGCCTACTGTCCAGGCTTGCATCTGAAGTTTTTGTCAGTGCCGTGCGCTTATCCCCCCCCCCCCCCCCCCCTCTTCCCATATTTCCAGTCCTCCTGGATCCCGTCATTTCATCGAACACATCCGCGACTGCTTTGTCATGTAGATATAGGGGGCCGGAATAGCTCAGTTGGTAGAGCGCCGGACTCGTGATCCTGAGGTTACGAGCTCGAATTTCGGTACAGGCGGATTTTTCCCTCGGAGTTAACATTGGTTCTGACTCCATTCCCCGTACAGTCCTTCGAATGAGACTATAAACCGAGGTTCCGTGTGTGAACGCACGCACATCTTGCACACACGTAAAATCCCATCACCAACTTTCGGAAGAGAAGGCCAGTTTGGCCGTTGGTATGGATGACACGTTACACATAGCATGCACCTTCCCGAAGTTGGAGTATGGCTGCCTTAATGGCGGGATGAAAAACGGTCATACACACAAAAGTGTTAGAATCTTCAACTCGATGAAGGTGGACACTCCAAGAAAGAAGAAGAAGATATGCCAGGGACTCCCAGCCATATATAATGTTTTCGTTTTTAATCACACATTGCCGATTCTCCCACTCCTTTCTCGTTCATGTCCCTAACGCTTCAAACCCCTCACAACGCTCGTCCTCAAGTCCAACGTTCTTTAACCCTCATCCTCATCCCCTATACCTTTCCCTGCCCCCCCCCCCCCCCCCCCCACACACACACACTCCCCAGATACATTTCAAAATCATTTTAACGCCATATACTTCTACATTTCTAAAATCATTTTAACGCCATATACTTCTCTTTCCAAACCTTCAGCCTCTCGTATCTCCATGTCCAAGCCACTCTGTATACTGCATTTCTAGCCTGCCGTCCCTGTGAAGTCACGTGGCGTTCAGTCCTATGCTTTTCATCCCAAATTACCCCCCCCCCCCCCCCTCCTCTCATCCCTAACCTCAGCCTCCAAACCTTAACATGTTCGCCAGTTCTCATATGAGCCCTCCCCCCCCCTCCACTTCATATGCCAGTCCCTTGATCATTTCTACCCCTTAACTAACCATTCCATACTTAAGCATAGCAGAAAAGATACCTTCTAAGGAGTTGTCATTTGCAGCACACAGAATAAGCATGCAAACAATGCAGTTACTGTTTACAATGACCACAATGTATTTCCAGTTTGTGTACAAAACGAACAGAGGTCAGAAGTCATATTATTTCAGTAAGTGTCAGTAAAGCTCATGCAATGAAGCCGTTTTCTGCAAAAGTCAATGTACATCATGTTTAGCGAATTAACCGTTTCTCAGTTTTGAACGTGTTTAGTTCCCTTAGACAACACTGTATCCTTGGTTTAAGTCTATGTATCCTACAATGTAATATAAAGCATCAGCATACACGGTGATCTGGTCAAAACTTCATCTGTCGTATCTTTCATCATATTGCAACAAAACCACTTCCATACGTAAATTAATACTTGTACAGCTTTCACTTTTTTCCTCCATAACATCTTCCCAGGCTCTCAAAAACACTGAGCAGCATGACACTGCCACAGATAACGTTGTACTGTATCGTCCTCAGTCGCACAAAAGAGCGCGCATCATTGTGAATGATTCCCGTCTTAGCACACTTTGCGTTACTGGGATATCATGATATCTTTCTTATTTCAGACCATATTTAATTTTATCTCCTTATTTTTTGTCGCTCTATTCATCGTACTGCCTGTTGTCTATCACGGTGCTAAATTCATTCTACGCCGTGGATGAGCTTGCATTCAAATATATTTTTATTAGAGAGAAATTATTACAGACTTTTAATTTACTGTTTAACACTTGATGTAATCCCCAATAGCTCTGTCTCCTGTTTTCATGTTCTCTTTTGTCAAATAAGCTTGCATGCACCTTATGTACTCCAAGCATTCAAGAAGTTAATGCTAATTCCATCCTTATGTTAAAAAGAGGTCTTTCAGTTAACATACATGTTAAATGAACCAGTTCCTGCAGGAGAACGTTTGATTTGCTATTGTTGAGTTAGTCATTGCAAAACAAAAACTGGCTGGGCTAGAGCCTCTTGGAATATTTCATTGTCATTTCCATACTAAAGCACATGCATAATAAAAAAAATGTTGCATTTATTGTAAAAAAATAACTTTCTGGGATCATGCCAACGTACCGAACCTGTTTTCGGGGTCAAAGTGCCTGCACTTTTTCTGCCACTCTGAATACAGCTACCCTACTCTTACACTCTCAAGACCTTCAACATGAAAGACACACACCTTAAAATTCTCTGTGCCCGCTCCTGGCCACTGCCGAGGGTCCAGCGTCTTCCACAAAGTCTTCATCCTGTCCACTGTTTTGCCCACCGGGTGGTCGAACAGCGAGAAGCCCGTGATGTTCATGCCTCCCACGCGGAAATTGGTCAGGTTCATCTCCAGCATCCCCTGCACCAGGCACCAAGCCGGCTGTTGGTGGGTTTTGGGGGGACGAGGTGGGTTAGGTTGTGGGGCTGTTGGAGTGGTTTGTTTGTCGGTTGGTAGTGGTTTAACTGCTTGGGTGACTGGGTTGATTGGGGAGGGGGGGGGTATGGTTGCTGCTTGGTCAGCGTGTCGATGGCGTGGTTCATTGGCTGGCTTTTCTTTATTGATGATGTCAAATCATAACAGTTATTAGGGTTGCTGTTGCCTGTTTGTGTGTATACTCATACATACACACGCGCACTCGCGTGAGCACACGCGCGCGCGCACACACACACACGCGCACGCGCACACACACGCACACACACACACATACACACACACACACACACACACACACACACACACACACACACACACACACACAACACACAGACAGAGACTAAGAGGAGGGACAGCGAGTGAAACACAGACAAATGAGGACAGACGGTGTAACACAGAAAGGAGACCTTTCAAACCAAACTTACCAAATCTGTCAGTAAAAAGTGAAATTTGGAATTGTTGATATCAGTGGCCCGCATCTGCAACAAGCAACAACCCGATCTTAAAGGCATGGGAGTAAAAACACTACATCACAGCTGGTGGACTGAATCACAGACTAACTTCAATAACCCAAACATCTGCAACAAGCAACAACCCGATCTTAAAGGCATGGGAGTAAAACAATAAATCACATCTGGTCGACTGAATCACAGCCTAACCTATGATCCAAACATCTGCAACAACCAGCAACATAATGTGAAAAGCATGTGTTTGAAACAACATGTCACAGCTGGTTGACTAACAACCAACAACATATGTGAAAAACATGTGTTTTAAAACGACATGTCACAGCTGGTTGACTGAGTCACACAGCCTGACCTATGATCCAAACATCTGCAACAAACCAACCACCTGATCCGAAAGGCTTATAAGTTTGACACTGTACATCATCAACGGCTGGTCCACTGAATCGTAAGTTCATCCGAATGACCCCAACATGTGCCACAACCAGCACACCGGTGTGAAGGACGTGTGTCTGAAAAGGTACATCACAGCTGGTCGACTGAATCACAGATTAAGAAGAATGGCCAAAACATCTACAACAACCAACGACCCGATTTGAAAAACGTGTGTCTAAAAAAGGTACAGCACAGCTGGTTGACCGAATCACAGACTAACCTGAAAGTCCAACACAGGAATTGACTCACAGTTCACCCAGTCTGTCCATTAGACAACTAAACAGCTTGACAAGCAAGCTTCTGAGCAAGCAGTCAAGCGCGGAAGCAAATAACAAAGAAACAAACTTACTGAGTAAAAGAATTAAATGACCAAAGAAGCGGTCAACTGGTTGAATGGCTAGCTGGCTTAATGAATGAGTAAATAATAAATAAGTAACGGATCTATCTAAGACAGATATAGTCTATACTCTGACCACTCAACCACCAACCAACCATACAATCAGTGCCACCAACTTATTCCTCATTTCCTCATCTCGCTCATTGACTCAGTGACTCGGGGGTGGGGGTGGGGGTGGGGGATCACTAACTTAGAAAGTCACTCCATTCATTGACTCGGTGACTCGGCGGGGTGGGGGGGGGGGGGCAGGAGGGGGATCATTAACTTAGAAAATCACTCCACTCATTGACTCAGTGACTCGTGGGGGGGGGGGGGGGGGGGGATCACTAACTAGAAAGTCACTGCGCTTATTGACTCAGTAACTCTGGGGGGGGGGGGAGGAAGGGAATCACTGGCTTAGAAAGTCACTCCACTTATTGACTCAGTGACTCGGGGGGAGGGGGGAGGAGGGGGATCACTAGCTTAGAAAGTCACTCCACTTATTGACTCAGTGACTCGAGGGGAGGGCGGGAGGGGGATCACTAACTTAGAAAGTCACTCCACTTATTGACTTAGTGACTCGGGGGGGGGGGGGGGGGGGGAGGGGGGAGGGGATCACTAACTTAGAAAGTCACTCCACTCATTGACTCAGTGACTCTGGGGGAGGGGGGGGGGCATATCACTAACGTAGAAAGTCACTTCAAAGCCAGCCAGCATGGAGAGGTATGTGCTTTCTCACCACTCGCAGGATGATGTCCTCAGCATGCTCGATCTGCATGTCCAGCAGAATGCGGCGCTCTCTCTTCTCCTCCTGCTTATACAGCTGAGACATCACGAGGAAGCAGTTGTCCACAGAGGTGATCCGCTTGGCGTCAATGCTCAGGAACCTCTCGTGGGCGTTCACTGCTTGGAACAGC
>CM065720.1:6443545-6458545 GCA_033310375.1 Conus canariensis
GACACATACTTCGCATTCCGAAGAAAAGGCTTTTAGCATGGCTTGAAGAAAACCTTTTCTTTCTTCCCACTTTGCCTGTGATTGGTTCGTTCGTTGTCGCAAGACGGGGGACAGGTAGAGAGGGCGGAGGAAAGGAGGTGGAATGGGGGGGGGGAGGGGGGGTAGAGGGGGTGTTCCCCTGACAAAAGCAGGCGATGTATCGCTGCAGAACAAGAGAAAAGTTTTGTTTTTAGTCGTGCGCTGAGATTCCCCTTGGGTGATTTTAGAGAGACGCCTTTGATGCAAAATTGTCGCCCACAACTAAGCACTGCAATGCACTCTCTGTCTGTCTGTCTGTCTGTCTGTTTGTCTCTCTCTCTCTCTCTCTCTCTCTCTCTCTCTCTCTCTCTCTCTCGCACACAACACACACACACACACACACACACACACACACGCACGCACGCAACGCACGCACGCACGCATTCACGCACGCACGCACGCACGTACGCACACACACACACACACGCGCTCGCGCGTCTGTGTTTTTATTTCCTTATATGATTGTGAGTGAGTGTGTGTGTGTGTGTGTGTGTGTGTGTGTGTGTGTGTGTGTGTGTGTGTGTGTGTGTGTGTGTGTGCGTGCGTGTGTGTGTGTGTGTGTGTGTGTGTGTGTCGCGCGCGCGCGTGCGTGCGTGCGTGCGTGTGTGGTGTGTGTGTTGTGTGTGTGTGTGTGTGTGTGTGTGTGTGTGTGTGTGTGTGTGTGTGTGTGTGTGTGTGACATAGAGAGAGAGACATAGAGAAACATAACGAGCATTGCAGTATGCATGTTCAACTTATATCCATGTCGTTTCACTCTCTATTCATACAATTTTCTCCAATCGTGTATTGAACCCAAAGGCCATGGTATAATAATATTCTGAGCTCTGAGTTCTGTTTCTTTTCAAATTTGGTGCGGTAATCGTCTCAGTGCTTCTCAGTGTCATTATTCGTATTCATTGGAAGAGAGAGAGAGAGAGAGAGAGAGAGAGAGAGAGAGAGAGAGAGAGAGAGAGAGAGAGACGTAGACGTAGACGTAGACGTAGACGTTTTTTATTCGTAAAGGCCACAGCCCCTTAGAAGAGGGTAAATACATACCAAACCGCGCAAGTCAACTCATTTAACTACCTTAACACATAATTTACGGTCTTAACATATCATTTCGCATTCTAAATGCCTTATACAAATACAAAGCGGACTGTTTAATTGTGTTTTCATTCAATGATGCCATTAACATTGTCAGTTTGAAGAAACAAGGTTTTCTTAAGTACTTAGGTGGGATAAATTGCTGTCGAACAGCTTGTAGTTCAGAACAAGTGAGAACAAAATGAATTTCATTTTCATCATCTTCGTAACAGAGTGGACATGTAAAATTACGATCATTCAAAGTCTTGTAATGGTTAGAATATACACAGATATTCGATACACCAAACCTGAATTTTGTGACAATATATTTAATGTCTGTTAATCTGCATTAATAAGACAGAAAGAAAGAGACAGAGAGAGAGAGAGAGAGACAGAGATAGAGACAGACAGACAGACAGACAGAGACACAGAGAGAGAGAGACAGAGACAGACAGACACACAGACAGACAGACAGACATGCATACAGACAGACAGACAGACAGACAGACAGAGAGAATAATGAGTGAATGATTTTTTTTTCAGTCAGCGCCTTGTATTTCAGCGTATCATGGATGGTCAACTAGATTCTACGAAAACACGCTCATAAACCATGGTCGGAATACCAAAATGAATAATGACCAGAGAGACAGAGAGGCAGACAGATATAACAACCAGTCATAGAATGGAAAACAAAAGCAAGAAAAGGAAAAGAAGATACTGTCCTACATAGACGGGGACAGATGCTCTAACAGCCATAGACTGGACCTGTCGACCTTCCGCTGTTGGTAAAGCATTCATTTTTGTGCTATGCTTCATTTACTGTGTATGGGGGGGGGGGGGGGGGCGAGCAGGAGGGGGGGGGGGAGTGCAGCAACAAGGACAACAGAGCAGCTAGGGGAAGCAGCAGCAGCAGCAGCAGAAACAACAACAACAACAACAAACTGTCAGTGCCTGATTGTGGATCATTCCCAGTGTCATGGCAGACACTATGTGTTTAGTTCTTCGGAGTGTCTCCACAGTGGGAGTTAACAGAGTCGCCATTGATGATGGAGTGTAAACAAAATGATGCTTTGCCGCTCTGCTCGGCAGTCTCTGTCTCTGTCTGTCTGTCTGTCTGCCTGTCTGTCTGTCTGTCTGTCTGTCTGTCTGTCTGTCTTCTCAATCTCTCTCTCTCTCTCTCTCTCTCTCTCTCTCTCTCTCTCCTCACCACACACCACACACACACACACACACACACACACACACACACATATACATACACACACACTCTCTCTCTCTCTCTCACCTGGTGTGTGTGTGTGTGTGTGTGTGTGTGTGTGTGTGTGTGTGTGTGTGTGTGTGTGTGTGTGTGTGTGTGTGTGTGTGTATAGTCAAAGATGCAGAATGTAACTCGTTGCTATTAGATTGTAAAGTGTACCTCTGGCACTATGGTTGTATAAGACTAATGAAAATGAAAATAAAAAAATAATAAAAGAACAAAAAAAAGAAAAACAAGAATAAAAGAAAACATTTTTTTTCAATCTCTCTCTCTCTCTCTCTCTCTCTCTCTCTCTCTCTCTCCTCTCTCTCTCTCTCTCTCTCTCTCTCTCTCTCTCTCTCTCTCTCTCTCTCTGTGATTCAGCGTGTGTCCGTGTTCCCATTTCTTCCACGGACGGTCATGAAACAACGTAATGTTTCCATCTCTGCAGCAGCACCTTGATTTCCAGGTCTCTTCCACCCACGCTCTCCGCCTACCCCCATTCCCTGTCCCACCCGTTCTCTTTCCTTTGTAACCCCCTCCCCCCCACCCCCCATCCCACCCCACCCCCCGCCTTCCTCTTCCAACACACGCAATTTCATGCTCAGACTTTCACAGCACACTTTTCCCTCAACTGCCCTTCTCTCCTCTTTTCCCTCCCTAAGAAACGCACCTTCAGAGAGAGAGAGAGAGAGAGAGAGAGAGAGAGGGGGGGGTAGACACAGACAGACAGACAAAGACAGACAGACAGAGAGGAAAGAGAGACAGACAGGCAGACTGACAGATAGACAGAGATCCAGACAACTGCAATGAATAAAAATGTGAATGTCTGCTACAATATTTTACTTTTTATATCAGTCTACACACCGATTCCTCACCAATCCGCATAATGACGAGATTTATATACTGCACTGGCAGCTTAATCGGACAGCAGTCTGAACAAAATCGGCGATGAAGACCAACGACTAGCACTGAGTTCAGATTTGTCAGTGATTCGTGTTGTATACATTTCAACTGTGGTGCGTCCTTATTACCTTAATAGCCCTGCCCACTCACATACCTTGTCGTCCACTCCTAATGATGCTTAAGCTCGCCAAGGATGGCATGTCAACATTTACATCCACTATCACAACATCCATGTGCATTCACTGTCACATGCACAGACCCGCAAACGTGCACACACACACACACACGCACGCACGCACGCACGCACGCACGCACCCCACACACACACACACACACACAAAAACGCGCGCACGCACACACACACACACACGAACAGAGGAGACGAGAGGGAGAGAAAATCAAATCGACCTACACAAACCCTCTGTCTGCTGCTGTCTCTCTCTGTCTTTGTCTGTCTCTGTCTGTCTCTTTGTGTCTCTCTCTGTCTCTGTCTCTGTCTCTGTCTCTCTCTCTCTCTCTCTCTCTCTCTCTGTCTCCTCACCTCTATTGACTGACCCCCCACCACCCACCCCCAAATCCGGTGTCGCCATGTCTACCTATACAGATGCGCGTGACATTTTTCTGGCTGTTGTTATGACAACAGAGAGCGGAACAGGAACATGAGAAGACAGGGAGATGAAACTGTGTGCAGGAAGCCAGGCTCTGAGATGCCAGAGAGAGAGAGAGAGAGAGAGAGAGAGAGAGAGAGAGAGAGAGAGAAGAGAGGAGAGAGATAGAGGAAGATGTTGGGACAGAGAGAGAGAGAGAGAGACAGACCGACAGACAGACAGACAGACAGACAGACAGACGAGACAGAGAAGAGAGACAGACAGAGACAGACAGAGAGAGAGACAGAGACAGAGAGAGAGAGAGATTGGGGGGAAGAGGGTTGTAGTGGTGGTGGTGGAGGTGGAGGTGGAATGGAATGTGGCATAAAAAGGGAAGGAAATAAAACCCTGTATCTGTGAGTTTGTTTTTTACTTCTTCTTCTTCTTCTTCTTCTTCTTTTCTTCTTCTTCTGCTTTTTCTTCTTCTCTCCTCTCTTCCTGTCTCCGATGGTTTGTCGCTCCAAGTATTGATTTTCTGTCCGGACCAGAGCCTGGCTTTCCAGCACTGCAGAAATGTCCGTTTTCTCTTCTCCGGAACCACCTCCACATGACAGCAAAGTAATACGTTTACATAGCAGCTAACATAACAACTATCTTAGACACAGCAACAAGTAACGTGTATATTTCGACACAGATGGAAGTAACGACGAGCCAGCTTGACACGACAGCAACGTAATAACTGTCAAGACATGACAGAAGAGTTGTTTGTTGTTCGTCCTTCGATTTCGAAGATGACCATGACTTCAATCTCAGAAGAGTAACGACTTCTTCGATGTACAAGGAACGTGACAACCATCTTGATATCAATACTGAAAGTGATTTAAGTAACTCTGCCGATTTACATGGACAGACAAATCACAAGACAAATAACAAGACAAATAACAAGACAATTAACAAGACAAATAACAAGACAAATAACAAGACAAATAACAAGACAAATAGCGCGGGTAATAACTACCTTGATATGACTTAAGAGTAACATCTACCTTGCAATGTAAGAAGAGTGATACCTATCTTGATGTTGAAAGCACTTGACAATGACAGTGGAGTAACAACTGTCTTGGCATGACAGCCGAGTAACAGTTAGCTTGACATGACAGCGGAGTAACTACTTTGACATGACAGCGGAGTAACTGCTTTGACATGACAGCGGAGTAACTACTTTGACATGACAGCGGAGTAACAACTACTTTGACATGACAGCGGAGTAACAACTACTTTGCCATGACAGCGGAGTAACAACTACTTTGACATGACAGCGGAGTAACAACTACTTTGACATGACAGCGGAGTAACAACTACTTTGCCATGACAGCGGAGTAAGCAACTACTTTGACATGACAGCGGAGTAACAACTACTTTGCATGACAGCGGAGTAACAACTACTTCGACATGACAGCGGAAGCAATCTTTGAATGACGGGTAACAATACTTTGCATGACAGCGGAGTAACAACTACTTTGACATGACAGCGGAGAAACATACTTTGACATGACAGCGGAGTAACAACTACTTTGACATGACAGCGGAGTAACAACTATTTGACATGACAGGGAGTACAACTACTTCGACATGACAGCGGAGTAACTACTTTGACATGACAGCGGAGTACTACTTTGAATGAAGCGATAACTACTTCGACATGACAGCGGAGTAACAACTACTTTGACATGACAGCGGAGTAACAACTACTTTGACATGACAGCGGAGTAACAACTACTTTGGTTTGACAGTAGAGTAACAAGCTACTTTAATATGACACCAGAGTAGCAGCTACTTTATATGGCAGATGAGTAACAATTATCTTGATATGACAGTACAGTAACAACTATCTTGATGTTACAGCAGGGTAACAGTTACCTTAATGCAGAATTAGCGTAACGACTACCTCGATGTTACAGCACACTAACAACTATCTTAACATAACAGCAGGGTAGCAACTACCTCGATATGAAATTAACAGAAATATTACTAAGTCGTCAAATGAAAGAACAAACCAACTACGAAATAAACACTACGCGTTTCGACCTCCTTGGTCCTCTTCAGGCAAGACTAATAACATTTCAGAGAATGAAAACGAACCACGAACACAGTCACTTATCTATTTAAATACGGCGCAAAATGCATGGATGTATAGTCTGTTCTACATCCAAGTTATGGAGATAAGTGACTGTCTGTGTTCGTGCTTCGCTTTCATTGACTTAACTGTTGCCTGAAGAAGACCTAAGAGGTCGACACGCGTAGTGTTTATTTAAGAATTTGTTTGTTCTTTTGTTTCGCGGTACAATAATTTTTTTTTTTAATTTTCTGTTTCAATTTCGCCCGCAGTTACCTCGCTTTGAGAGCGACCTCGATGTAGCTGTAAAATGACAACTACCTTGATATGACTGTAAAATAACAACTACCTTGATATGACTGTAAAATAACAACTACCTTGATATGACTGTAAAATAACAACTACCTTGATATGACTGTAAATAACAACCACCTTGATATGACTGTAAAATAACAACTACCTTGATATGACTGTAAAGTAACAATTACATTGCCGTGACTGTAAAGTAACAGCTACCTTGATGTGACTGCAAAGTAATTACTACCTTGATGTGACTGTAAAGTAACAGTGACATTGCCGTGACTGTAAAGTAACAGCTACCTTGATGTGACTGCAAAGTAACAACTACCTTGATGTGACTGCAAAGTAACAACTACCTTGATGTGACTGCAAAATAACAACTACCTTGATGTGACTGCAAAATAACAACTACCTTGATATGACTGTAAAGTAACAATTACATTGCCGTGACTGTAAAGTAACAGCTACCTTGATGTGACTGCAAAGTAATTACTACCTTGATGTGACTGTAAAGTAACAATGACATTGCCGTGACTGTAAAGTAACAGCTACCTTGATGTGACTGCAAAGTAACAACTACCTTGATGTGACTGCAAAGTAATTACTACCTTGATGTGACTGTAAAGTAACAACTACCTTGATGTGACTGCAAAGTAATTACTACCTTGGTGTGACTGTAAAGTAACAACTACCGTGATGTGACTGCAAAGTAATTACTACCTTGATGTGACTTCAAAGTAATTACTACCTTGATGCGATTGCAAAGTAATTACTACCTTGATGTGACTGCAAAGTAATTACTACCTTGATGTGACTGCAAAGTAACAATTACCTTGATGTGATTGTGAAGTAACAACTACCTTTATGCGACTGTGAAGTAAATAATCACCTTGGTATCTCTAAATGACTGTAAAGTAACAAATAACTTGATGTAACCGCAAAGTAACAATCACCTTGATATGGCTTTAAAGTAACAACTACCTTGATGCGACTGTGAAGTAACAACTGCCTTGATACAACAGTAGAATAATGCCTACCTTGACAGTTCAGCTCAAGAAGGACTACCTTGACATGGTAACAGATTTACAACATCTTCACATGTCAGAGAAGTGTAACATCTACATTGATATGATAGCAGTGTAACAACTACCTCGATATGGCGGTGAAGTTACAACTAAATTCATTTGACAGTAGACTAACAAGTACCTTGATATGACAATAATAGAATAACGACTATTTTAATGTGACAGTAAAGTAGCAACCACTTTGATATGACAGAAGAGCGACAGAATCATGATATGATAGTAGAGTAACAACTATTTTGATGTGACGTATGATAAAACAACTGCCGTGATGTCACAGTATGTAGCGAGCAAGTAGCGTTACTCTTGCTCCCATTATAAGATGATTGCACGCTCATAACTCTCCACGAATGCTGCTAACGACACTAAATCACCTTGCAGATATGCCAACACATAGCACTCAGAACAAACGAGAAGACACCCCCCTAAAGGATATTCCAGGCTTGCCAATATACCCTGTACCTGACTCATGTACACTGTAACAACAAACTGGAGAAATGAAAACACAAATTAACATCTACTCAAAATTCGCACAGCCTTGAATATAGTCAAACAGAACACAGACGAACTGATACAAATACAGATCACCTAGGGTTGACTGGTATGAAAGGAAGTCCTAAATGAGGCAGGGAACAGTAAACAGTAAATAAAGAACACATAGGGTAAGTCTTGATCTCATGATGAGATAACTGCACGCCCATTCCTCCAAACGAAAGCTGCTTACGGCAACAAATCGTCTAGCAGAAATGCCAACACAGTGCACACAGTACAAACAAAGAGACAGAAAAAAAAGAAAAAAAAGGAAGAGGATGTTCTTTGCTTGTCCAAATAATCTATACCTGACACATAAACACAACATCAACTGGAGAAAGGAACAAACACAAATTAACATTTATTCAGGATCGGCAGAACCTTTCTGATCTTGAATACAGTCAAACAGAACACGCAGATGGACAGAAACAAATCGTTACAGGTAAACTCGCTTTATTTGTATGTAAGGAAATATTAAATGACGCAGGAAACAGAAAATAGCAACTACATTACTATGGCAGTAAAGTAACAGCTACCATAATATGACAGCAGGGTAACAACTATTTTCATATGACGACAAAGTGACAGTCACTTTGGTATGACGACAAAGTAACAATCACCTTGGTATGGCGACATCAAAGTAACAATCACCTTGGTATGGCGACATAACAATCACTGGTATGAACAATACACAATCACTTGGTATGGCGGCAAAGTAACAATCACCTTGGTATGACGACAAAGTAACAATCACCTTGGTATGGCGGCAAAGTAACAATCACCTTGGTATGACAGCATCAAAGTAACAATCACCTTGGTATGACAGCATCAAAGTAACAATCACCTTGGTATGACGACAAAGTAACAATCACCTTGGTATGACAGCATCAAAGTAACAATCACCTTGGTATGACGACATCAAGTAACAATCACCTTGGTATGACAGCATCAAAGTAACAATCACCTTGGTATGACGACATCAAAGTAACAATCACCTTGGTATGACAGCATCAAAGTAACAATCACCTTGGTATGACGCATCAAAGTAACAATCACCTTGGTATGACAGCATCAAAGTAACAATCACCTTGGTATGACGACATCAAAGTAACAATCACCTTGGTATGACAGCATCAAAGTAACAATCACCTTGGTATGACGACATCAAAGTAACAATCACCTTGGTATGACAGCATCAAAGTAACAATCACCTTGGTATGACGACATCAAAGTAACAATCACCTTGGTATGACACATCAAAGTAACAATCACCTTGGTATGACAGCATCAAAGTAACAATCACCTTGGTATGACGACATCAAAGTAACAATCACCTTGGTATGACAGCATCAAAGTAACAATCACCTTGGTATGACGACATCAAAGTAACAACTTAACACTCAATAAATACTTGGTATGACGACATCAAAGTAACAATCACCTTGGTATGACGACAAATAACAATCACCTGTAGACAACAAGTAACAATCACCTTGGTATGACGACATCAAAGTAACAATCACCTGTATGACAGCATCAAGTAACAATCACCTTGGTATGACGACATCAAAGTAACAATCACCTTGGTATGACGACAAAGTAACAATCACCTGATGACACAAAGTAACAATCACCTTGGTATGACGACATCAAAGTAACAATCACCTTGGTATGACGACATCAAATAACAATCACCTTGGTATGACAGCATCAAAGTAACAATCACCTTGGTATGACGACATCAAAGTAACAATCACCTTGGTATGACGACAAAGTAACAATCACCTTGGTATGACGACATCAAAGTAACAATCACCTTGGTATGACAGCATCAAAGTAACAATCACCTTGGTATGACAGCATCAAAGCAACAATCACCTTGGTATGACGACAAAGTAACAATCACTTTGGTATGACGACAAAGTAACAATCACCTTGGTATGACGACATCAAAGTAACAATCACCTTGGTATGACGACACCAAAGTAACAATCACTTTGGTATGACGGCATCAACGTAACAATCACCTTGGTATGACGGCATCATCGTAACAACACATTGGTATGACGACATCAAAATAACAATCACCTTGGTATGACAGCATCAAAGTAACAATCACCTTGGTATGACGACATCAAAGTAACAAACACATTGGTATGACGACATCAAAGTAACAATCACCTTGATATGACGGCAAAGTAATAATCACTTTGGTATGACGGCATCAAAGTAACAATCACCTTGGTATGACGGCAAAGTAACAACTACCTATACAGGATAGCACAACTGCAATCGCCTCTACATGACGACAAAGTTACAGCGGTCTTACATAACAACAGAGTAACAATCACCTCTTCATGACGACAGAGTTACATCTGTCTTACAAAACAACAGAGTAACAATCACCTCTACATGACGACAAAGTCACAGCGGTCTTACATAACAACAGAGTAACAATCACCTCTACATGACGGACAGAGTTACAGCGGTCTTACATAACAACAGAGTAGCAATCACCTCTTCATGACGACAGAGTTACATCTGTCTTATATAACAACAGAGTAACAATCACCTCTACATGTTACCAGAATTCCTGTAGCTCGTTTTCCACGATAAGCCAAATACATGTTCTTTGGAACACTGTAATGTTTATTTCATCAATGTTTACTGTGAGGTCTAACCTATGAATAAATGGATATTTGCTTTTCAAGAGATTGTAAAGCTCTATTAGTTTCAAATGAAGGAAACACCATAATCTGCACATATCATTATGAAATCTACTATCAAATCAACCGAAATACCGCATGTTCTCTACTCCACATTTCTAAGACTAACTGACCGAGAAATAATGACATCTTGCGGTAAATAACCTATTCGTTGAATTTTGCGTCACTTTTTAAGTTAGCTTTAACATCTTCATAAATACCTTTTCTTAACACAGGAATAAAAACTTGCCTTCACCATCATTTTTTGTAAACATGGATTACAAGTGCTTTTTCAAAATCAAGTATAAAACCTTTTCGAAGTTTAAAAGGGCAACTTGTAATTAATCAATCGTTGAAAACTACTTCAACGCAGCAGCCAGGTAAATGAAAATGTGATCATTGTATGGTAACCCTCCTTACAGCCAACCTAGTAGTTCACCTGATATGTTGTAAATTTCAGTCCATTCTGATAACATCTTCTTTATTAAGGAAACATGCAATTTAGCAGCTACATCACAAAACGAGATTCCTCTATGCCTATGATAAATTTGTATTATTTTCTTACGTAGAAGTAAGATAAGCGATCTGCTGGAATCCTCACGTTAAATCGTATTTTCAAACAGGACATCAAAGAAGTTTACGAGATAACCAATGGTGAGATCGCCATTTTTTTCATACATCAGTCCACCAGACCCTGCTGTTGTACCATTTTGTCAGTTTTCGTATCATAAATAACACTTTGTCCTATGTAATAGATCGTCTATATATTAAGAATATCCATGATCTAATACCATGTCATCAGCACGATTATCTGTTAATACACACGTCTATTTTCAAAATGATAGAGAAATTGTTAAACGATTGCTCCTTAGTAATAATGTTCAGTTTTTGTGTTTGGTGTGAAATGAATCTCTGACGCTTTCACCCCTAGAACTATTGCTAATCGTTCATATCAGTGACAGTCTGTGCAAATTCTTTATTACTGTGCATTCGTTTTGTCTTCTTTATAATAAATCTTTATACTCTCTCTGTAATACAGTTTGTTTCCTGGCTACCTTTGTCTAAGGTTTCTTTACATAAGCTTACTTTTGATAATCTATATATTCTTTGATCCATGTTCTGGAACGAAGGAACCGTTCTAATTTTTCTCTTTGATTTTTTTCTCTCTTTCTCTTTTTTTTCTATTTTTTCTCTTCTCAAACTCACTCTACCTTACATCGTTGAGTCTCTTACATACATACATAATTTATCCATTGAAACTAATGTTTTCCCTCAGGCATTCAAAAACGCCAAAGTGATCACCCTTTCAAAATCAAATGATTTGTCGGATCCAAATAATTTCAGACCTATATCCTTACTATATATTCTATCCAAACCCCTTGAAAGACACATACACACACACACACGTATCTCAGTTCATGGAGAAAAACAAACTGTTTCACCCACTCCAATCTGGATTCCGATCTAATCATTCCTGCCACACAGCATTATCACGAATGTGTGACTCATGGCTTTCAAATATGAACCAATCACAAATGACAGGGGTTGTCTTTCTTGACTTCAAAAAGGCGTTTGATCGTGTTGATCATTCCATTCTTCTAAAGAAACTATCTGTCTACTTGAACCATACCCCGACAATCTCATTATTCCAATCATACTTGAACGATAGGACTCAGTGTGTGGTGCTTAATGGCAAAACCTCCGCTTCAGACTTTGTCAGACATGGAGTCCCACAGGGCTCAGTACTAGGCCCCCTACTATTCTGCATCTTCATCAATGATTTACCATTGTCCGTATCAGATGAAAAAGTCACGACAGGTTTATCTGCTGATGACTCGTCACTCCAAACAAATGGTAGTGATCTACAGACAATAGAAACTTCTCTCCAGGAAAGTCTAAACGACGTGTCAGACTAGTGTCATTCACACTCAATGGTCATACACCCAGCCAAAACCAAATCTATGATTATAGCTACCCGCCAAAAACACTGTGTTTTAGGGTTAACGATAGATAAAGAATTGAAATGGCAATCTCATCTCAATAACGTATGCAAGGTAGTCTTAAAACACCTTTTCCTCTTATCTCAATTAAAGCGCTACGTCAACAGTAATGTGCTTAACCTTTTCTTCAATGCACACATAATGTCACGTATCAATTACGCTTCAACAGTGTGGGACGGGAGTAGTGACGTCCACAAAAAAGCTGACATTCTCTCCATAGACGTGCAGCAAAGCTACTCCATCCAGCTGTATCTCTAACAACAGACGAAAAACTAAAAGCGCTGAACATACCTCCGCTGAATAGGCAACTGGAATTCAACAAGGCATCATTTATGTTTACAGTCTTGACAGATACTATGCCATGTTATATCAATGCCCTTTTTACAAGATCGAACAGCTTTTCTGGCTCGACGAAATTCCTTCTTCCCTACCCACGCATTGATCTACACAAAACAAGTCAAGCTTACTCTGGACCATATGTCTGGCACTCACTACCATCGAATCTACAAAATATGACTACTTTAAAACTTTTCAAGGAACATTTGCATAAACATTTTATGTCTCAGTACTTTAATTAGTCGATTAAAATGATTAGCGCCCATTCGCAAAGTCTTCTGTGAACCATACTTTGAATACATCGTCTAAACGTAAAACCTACTCCGTTAAAATCGCTCATCCCCACTCCCACTCTGTCTACCATCCCTTTTCTCCTCCCCCTACCTACCATTCTCTCTTCCCCACCCTCCCCTGACCTCTCTCTCTGCAGTTTTGTTTGTTTGTAAGTTTCCTTCTGTTTCACCATCCCCCATCTCATTAGTGCTTTTATGAATAGTTTGCTTATCATTGCAGAATTAGATTACCATGTTGCTATGTTGAATTGTCAGTATGAATGATATGTGTTGAAATAATGTATGCATGACAAGGACAGATAGTAAGACTAGGCTTTGGCCTAAATCTCCATCCTTGTGTATTAAAGATCAATCAATCAATCAATCAATCAATCTTTACACAACTTACTTTGTTATTACACAGTTAGCGGCTTCTGCTAGACTTTTGCTAAATCATTCGGCGCAATGTGTATATCTACATCGACTCTATGCGAAGCATGTCAAAATGTACCCCTATACTGTCTAAGTCCATTACATTTACAAAATAAACGACATGTTTTCATGAAATGAGAGGGGGAGCGATGGACAGAGAGGGGGGTGGGATGGGAGAGAGGGGGGAAGGTGGCTGTAGACAAAATTTCGATCGATCAGGTAATCAGCCAGTTAGCTTCACTTCAATGGTAAATACCTCACTTCGTGTCGCAAACTTCATTTCCACATAACACTTCATTTCCTACTGCTAGACTAATTCCAACAAATGGCCCTCATTATTATTCCGAACAGAAACCAGCAGACAGACGAGACTAGAAGCCAAAGACACTGTCCATTGGTGGGCGTCGTGGGTACAGGTGATTTGTTTTGTCTCGTGCTAATTTAATCAAGATTCCAGGGGCCACAGTAGACAACCTTTGCATTTGTGTCTGTTTGCGACGTTCTGTTCTTTACTGTTGGGCGTTCTGGGAGCGAAAGAGTTTGGAATGTGGGGCCCTATTGTTTGTGAAGTATGCGTTTGTTTGGTGCTGTTAGTTAAAGTACAATGCGTGAAGAATGTGTAAATGATAAATTGGACACACGCACACACACACACACACACACACACACACACACACACACACACACACACAGAGAGAGAGAGAGAGAGAGAGAGAGAGAGGGGGGGGAGGGAGAGAGATCGACAAGATTACCAGACAACAAAATGCATTTTTAATCCAGTGTTCGCCCTCTAAGAAACAAGTAAGCAGACTTAACAAGAATGATGGGATAGACGTGAGTGTGTGTGTGTGTGTGTGTGTGTGTGTGTGTGTGTGTGTGTGTGTGTGTGTGTGTGTGTTGTGTGCGTGCTAGCGTGCGTGCGGGCAGGCGTGTGTGTGTGTGCGCGCGCGCGCGCGCGCGCATGTGTGTGTGGGGTGTGTGTGTGTGTGTGTGTGTGTGTGTGTGTGTGTGTGTGTGGTGTGCCATTACAATAACCATACAACATCTGTACATGTTGCTTTGAAGACATATTAACAACACTTCATATACTCTTTAAACAATACGTTCTAGGTGATGTTATATCCGTAGAATACAACTAGATGCATGTACCTGCCTATCTGTTTCATCATGGATGGGAACACACATGATCAGTTTGGTTTCCTTTTGGCAGCGACAAAGGTATGATAATTTGCCCATTCTGAATTTTATTGAGGCCTACTCATAACACGTCATCAGCAGACCCGATAGAAAGCGCACTTGTTACGTCAAGCATGACAATTGGATTTACTAATACGTCATTTGACCACTCAAAAGGAT
>CM065720.1:6463545-6466045 GCA_033310375.1 Conus canariensis
AAAGAACTTCCCTTCGATGACGAGAGTTTCAAAACGGAGGAAAGCTTTCTTGTTGTCTTTCTTTTCTTCCCTCAGGAAAACCAGTTAGCGACGTAAGTCCTTCACCCTGAAGAGGCAAAGGGAGGAGTGGGGGGGTGGGATGGGGGGGGGGGGTGGGGGGAGGGAGGCGTGGAAGGAGAAAAATCCTCGGAAACAAAAACAGTAGACTTTATGTGTGTGTGTGTGTGTGTGTGTGTGTGTGTGTGTGTGTGTGTGTGTGTGTGTGTGTGTGTGTGTGTGAGAGAGAGAGAGAGAGTGTGTCTGTGTCTGTGTGCGCGCGCAACAACAACAACAACAATGACGATGGTGGTAACAATAATGATAATCATCATCATCATCATCATCATCATCATCATCATCATCATCATCATCATCATAACCATAATAATAATCAATCAATCAATCAATAAAAAATACGGCAAAAATCACCCAAGTATAAATGAGTAGTGCATGACTCAATGTGTACGGATACGAACAGATTAAGCAACGGGTCCAGTCTCGCATACGTTTGTCTTGACCGGTGTACCGTTCAGTAATCACCCCCACATCCAAAATCACTCTTCAGGGGGTGAGAAAGGGCACGTGCCCAAACTCCCCCCCCCCCCCCCCGCCCTTCCCTCCCTCCCCCCGGGTCGAGACCCTGACCGACTTCTCCCCTTGTTTCCCAAATTACAATTGGACAATTTGTTTTTTTGTTGGGTTTTTTTTTTTTTTTTTTTCAAAAACTCTCGAAAACATATGTTTACTTAATGGAGTGGGAAGGGAGGTTCCTTTCCCAGAAAAATATATAGAGTTTGTCACGTTTGTTGGATATAAATCCGCAATATACTTTCTAACAAAAAATGTTCATTTTGTCGCGTTTGTTGTATCATGAAGTCTTATATCACTGTCAGGAGTAATAAACAATTACCCTCATCACAGTGTGTTTCAAACTGCCATTTGCCATTCATAAAGTTTCTTAATTGTATTATGATATATCAATTGAAAATAATAAGAGCGAAATGTTATCATACGTGGGGCCTTAAAATATCAATATTTTGTCCTAGGAGATCATGTTTGTTATAGGTGCACAAAGAAAAAAAAAAAGATGAAAATTGAAATAAATTGTTAAAGGTGTTACACAGATCCCTAGGTACAAATTATCTCGAAAGACTCGGAGCTGTGGATTGACGACAAATGCAGCTGTTGATGACGACAAATGCAGCTGTTGATGACGACAAATGCAGCTGTTGATGACGACAAATGCAGCTGTTGATGACGACAAATGCAGCTGTTGATGACGACAAATGCAGCTGTTGATGACGACAAATGCAGCTGTTGATGACGACAAATGCAGCTGTTGATGACGACAAATGCAGCTGATGTGATAAAACGGAAGATAGTAAAGATCATATCTTTTGGAATAGTACTTAACATTTTTTTCGTTAGTAATTTATTGAAAGAAGAATGTGCAAATAAAGAGAACATACGACCGTCAGACTCACTTCCACCGCTGGGTATTGATTCTAGAATTGCTGTATATTCTGTGTGCGTGTGTGTGTGTGTGTGTGTGTGTATGAGAGAGAGAGAGAGAGAGAGAGAGACAGACAGACAGACAGACAGACAGACAGACAGACAGACAGACAGAGACAGAGACAGAGCGACAGAGAGAGAGACGTGTAAATTGTAAATCAGCCTTCTTCATGAACAAGTTCTTAAAAAAAAAAACAAAAAAAACAACGCTGAACGTTCAATGTAAACTAGAATAGAGAGACACAGAGAGAAGGGTAGCATGGTGAATGGAGGCAGGGGCAAGAAATACTATAAGATGATGATAGTTAAGATTATAGCTGGTAATAAATACAACTGCGGTGATGAAAATGCTCGTGATGACAACGACGACGACGACGATGACGATGATACTGATAATGATGATGATGTTGAACTGTGATAATTCTGGTGATAACGGAAAGAGAGGATTAAGAGAAGAAAGAGACATAGGTGATCAGAAAGAAAAATGAATGAAAGAATGAACGAATCAATGAACGAATGAATGAATGAATGAATGAATGAATGAATGAATGAATGAATGAATGAATGAATGAACGGACGAACAAATGAATGAACGAACGAACGAACGAAACGAACAAATGAACGAATGAATGAATGAATTAATGAATGAACGAACGAAGGAATGAATTAGTTCATGAAGTAATGACGTAATGAATGAAGAACAAACATATAGAAAATAAAAGAAAGAAAGCGAGCGACAAGGAAAGAAAGAAAAAAAAAAAGAAAGAAAGAAAGAATGAATGAAAGAAAGGGAAAAAAAAGAAGAAAGAAAGAATGAAAAAATGAAAGAACGAAAGAAAGAACGAAAGAAAGAAAGACAGCGCCATCTGGCGGACGAGAGGGGCTGCACTCAGTTAAACCTCCGATCGATTCTATATTTCCGGCATGTCTAGTCCTCGTGGTCCCCAAG
>CM065720.1:6476045-6478545 GCA_033310375.1 Conus canariensis
CGACAAATATCCACCCTTTCGAAAAACTATAATGTTTGTTTTGTCCATGTTCACTTTGAGATGTAATCTCTGTGCCGCTGAGCACAAATTGTTCAACTGGTTTTGAAGCCCTATAACAGTTTCAGACAGTAAAACGATATCATCTGCAAAAAGTAGAATGAATATTTCAATCAAATGAAATGAAACACCATGTTTTCCCTTCTCGATAATTTCCAAAGCTAATTCGTTAATAAACAAAGAGAATAAAACAGGACTACAAACATCACCCTGCTTAACACCCTGTGTACATCTAATGTACTCACTAAATTTTGCACCACACCTTATATTAGCTTTAACATCATCATACATACATTTAACACATTTAAATAGTTTACCTTTTCCACAATGTTTTGCCAGTACTGGCCACAGAAGCTTTCTAGAAATAGAATCAAAGGCCTTTTCAAAGTCTATAAATGCAACATATAACTTACGATTATTTGAAAACTGCTTCTGAACAGCAGCCAGTAGAGTGAACAAGTGATCGATTGTACTATAACCCTTCTTAAAACCTGCTTGGTATTCACCAGTTATGTTTTTTAATTCGATCCATTCAGATAATCTCTTGTTTATTATAGATCCGTAAAGTTTACTAGCAATATCACACAAGGAGATTCCTCTATAATTATTAGGATTATTTGCGTCACCCTTTTTAAACAGAGGTAAGATGATCGATCTGGTCCAATTCTCGGGATAAATTCCTTTTTCAAAAAGAACATTAAATAATTTTACAAGAAAATCGATTGCAAAGTCCCCTAAGTTTTTAAAAAATCCACCAACAAGTCCATCAGGCCCTGCTGCTTTACCATTTTTCAGTTTCCTTATTACAAATTGTACTTCGTGCTTTGTAATTGGTCGATCGAAAAATTCAGAATATTCATCATCTAATAATGTTTCATTTTCACCAGTGTCTGTATCAACACTGATATCCTTTTCCAACACGTTTTTAAAATGGTAATACCATTGCTCCATTGTGATTCTATTCTGCTTCTGTGTTCGTGTTTTAAACGCTTGTTTGACACTTTTCCAAAAATCCTCTTGGTTGTCCATATTAGTGACAATTTCTTTGAACATTTTATCATTGTGTGACTTTTGTTTCCTATATAATAAATTTTTATACTCTGATCGTGATACACAGTATAAGTGTCGGTTATTTTTTTATCTAAGGTTCTCTTCCATACCCTAAGTAACCTCCTGACATCTCTTTTAGCTTGTAAACACTCGAAGTCAAACCAGTCATTCTGTCTTCCTGTCCTGTTCACACACACTCGTTTTTCCATACATTTACCAGCTTCTTTAACAGTATTGATAAACAAATCAAGAGCATCATTTACATTAATATCTATCAAATTAACAGCATGCAAAAACTTTAATTTCATTTCATCCGAGTGCATCATATTAAAGAAGTCCGTGGCGCAATTATCATTCCAAACAAATTTCTTTATATACTCTTTCGTTTCTTGCTTATTATTTTCACAATCATTAGAACCAGATGCACTCACATGAAATTCAAGAGGCATGTGGTCCGATTCCATCCGTTCTTTTACATGAAGGCTACAAGAAGATTGTATGAAATCAAAAAGGTCAGAAGAAGCAACAAAATAATCGTTCACACTACTACCAGATTCACTGATATAAGTAAAACAGAAATTGTCATCACCAGGACATACACCGTTTAAAATATATAAATCTAGCGCGTTACACATGTTTAGTAAACTTTTGCCATAAGCATTTAACACTGTATCTTCAGAGTGACGTCTCATTTCAACAATACCAGACTTATCAAACCATGAAAATGTTTTTGTTTGTTCATCAAGTTGCGGTGAAACATCGGCCGTTCGGCCGTTAAAATCACCACACATCAATATTGACATTTTGTCCTTGTAATACAAATTATCTATTACACAATCCTCTAGTTGATTGATACCATTGTCAACATTAAAAACAGAATAGTATGGAGACTTTTCTGGGGGAACATACGAACATACATATAGAATATCATTCGCCAAATGAAACAATTTTTTATCAATAACAAACAACATGACATTATCGCGCTCACTACTCATTTTTGACACATATTTCATGAGATTATTTCTTATCAGACATATTACTCCCCCCGATCTTCTTCCACGCTGAGTGAATTTAACTGCAGGCTTAACAAACATGTTATGATCAGAAAACACTGAACACTGAAAATTGTCAACGAAAGTTTCAACAAGACAAATGAAATCAAAGGAAGAAACATATTCAATAACATCAGGATCAGAGAGTTTAGAGAGTAAACCACAAATATTCCAGTGTAGAAAAGAATAGGTTCTTGTGTTGCTAACATTCTCCGATACAGAATGACAACCATTAATCACCAGAGAAGGCTTCTGTGCTTTCAGAACACTGACACTGTCACACATTTCTTTATTTTCGTGCACGCATCCAGACACGCTTTTCACGCTTTTCAGAAACACAC
>CM065720.1:6488545-6501045 GCA_033310375.1 Conus canariensis
GGTGGGTATGGAGGAAGGGAAAAGTTAGCAAAGAGAAGGTCCAGTGCCTTTGTATCAACCCAAGATGATCTCTGTGCACGAGCTATGAGAGAGGGGATGGAAATGGGGAAGGGAGGGAGACAGGTGGTAGCCAGTGAAATTGACATAATCTTATTCAGTAACACATGTTGCTAAGACAGGCTGTCTGCTGGTTGCAAAGAGTGTTTCTGACCCAGGGTGGGGAGAGGGAGGGGGTGATGGGGGAAGACGGGTGACATTGTTACGACGTGATGTAAACTTGTCATGCGATACTTTCGTTACATCAGGGAGAGAAGGAGGGGGTGGGGGTGGGGGTGGGGGTGGGTTGAGAGGGGAGAGTTGGCATAGATTAGAATAGATTTGAAATCTGTACTGCCATGTGTGTGTGTTGGTGTGTGTGTGTGTGTGTGTGTGTGTGTGTGTGTGTGTGTGAGACAGAGAAAGATGGGAGAATGGTGTGTGTGTATGATTTGTACAAGAGGGTAGGTGTTTGGGACCGATCGGGTGGACTTGACAAGTGGCTCGTCACAAGTGTGACAGTGTTTTCAGAATCGTTTTCTTTCTTTTTTAAGTATAAGACAGTGAGAATGTTACTTAAAGCCTAGCCGATCACAAAGGATCATTCAAGCAGTTGAAGTCCACTATTCAAATGATTTCTTTTAAGAAAAAAACACACACACAACTCATTAAAACAAATTGTTTGAAAACACGTCAGGATTTCGATAAAAAGTCTGGCTTCTGAAAAATCTTAAACCAGGTGAAAAATGTTGGTCTCTTTAGACATCAAGTGGGACATCTCTGAACAAGATGTTCATGGAGTCTGTCATAAAGCGTTTATGTCTGACTTCATGTAAGTCCCAGCACTCTATAAGAACATGTCCTTAGTGAATGGCACGTCACGAGGAAAGAACAACAGAGGGTTTTTTTTTCACCTTTTAAAAGATTAAAATGGGTGTAAAAGGAATGGCCTGTGTGCAAACAGTACGAGACTCTTTCTTTGTTACGGCCGCCCATGGTGCATGGTAAAAACCCATTCAGGTTTAGACAGATTTGGAAGAATTTGTTATCCATCTCGGAGTTCCATTCCTCTTGCCAGAGATCTTAGACATACGCCTTAGCCAGGAACCCATGCAAACTATGTTATATTCATCACGAACAATATTAGCAGGTGCCTGGAGTTATGGCCAGCAATGTCTTCTTTTTAAGAATAATGATATAGGGAAAGCGCTATCACTAACACACAGCTAGCCAGAATTATTGCAAAATGCATGGAGGTGGGCAGCTGGCTGCTTTCCAGGTAAAGAGATAACAGTCCTGTGAAAGTTACTTGCAAACCCACAGAAAACAAAGGCAACCTCCAGTCGTTTGCTCTGGCTTCCATCTGAATGTCACTCCATGGTGAGTGTGGTGTGGCCTGCTTCTCGTGGTTACCGTCTGCCTGACAGGATACCTCATCATAGAAGAAAAAGATACACCCAGAGGTGTGGGTGAGACCCAGAGAAGTACTGTCCCCAACTGCCGAACAAACCAGCTGGGAGCAATCCCGCACCACCCTTGGAAGCCTGCGCCGTGTTCACACAGGGTGCTGGCACGCACTGAGCATTCCATGAAGACGTCAAGGAGCATAACTGCTCCCTGGCAGATGCCATTGTGTAATGGCCACTGGATGCAACACGACAGAACCTCGCTGAGACAGCATTCAAGTGAGTGTACCAGCCCATATTTCCTGACTGCAGAGCCCATCGACGAAAAACGCACCGTCAAGCAACTGCCATGAACATCACGCAGCCTCACTGATTGCTGTTCCGCTGACAGGTGAAGACAAATCTTAAATAAATGTTAGCGAACCGCCCAGAGAACGTGGACAAACGAGTCACAAGACGAAACACAACGCGTTTCGATCTCTTAGGTCTTCATCAGGTGAGACATAAACGAATAAAACAACGAACGCCTTCAACGCCTTCTTCCTTGCGCTGAACCCTGTGAAGTGATCTGAAGCGATCAAAGCTAAGTGAATTTTCTTTGTTTTATTCGTTTATGTCTCACCTGATGAAGACCTAAGAGATCGAAACGCGTTGTGTTTCGTCTTGTGACTCGTTTGTCCACGTTCTCTGGGCGGTTCGCTAACATTTATTTAAGATTTGTTTAGATTTCCGCCTGCAGTCGTCTCGCTTTGCAACTAGGTGAAGACAGTTCAACTCCAGACATGGTCAAGCTTCGCCACGAGTGGCCTGCTTCGTCATAAATCGTCACGTCCAGTCAGACTTTTCCTTCGGACAGCATTCTTTACTGTGGACTGCACCACCCACGTGGAATAATGTTACTACTATTTTGATCATTTCTATTGCCTTGGACCTCTCTACTTCCATCCCTCTCTCTTGTTGTTGTACTAAACGTGTGTGCATTGATGAGTTAATTCGTGAATGCGAATATGAAATATGTGTGTGTGTGTGTGTGTGTGTTGTGTGTGTGTGTGTGTGTGTGTGTGTGTGTGTGTGTGTGTGTGCGAGCGCGCACATGCGTGCGTGCGTGCATGCGTGCGCGCGAGCTTGCCTGCGTGCCTACGTGTGCAGTGTGTGTGTGTGTGTGTGTGTGTGTGTGTGTGTGTGTGTGTGTGTGTGACTCTGTGTGTGACTCTGTGTGTGTATGTGTGTGTGTGTGTGTGTGTGTGTGTGTGTGTGTGTGAGAGAGAGAGAGAGAGGAGAGAGAGAGAGAGAGAGAGAGAGAGAGAGAGAGAATGTGTGTCATTTACTTTGACTTATTCCAACTGTTTTGATTTCATAAGCAATGGAATTTCATCAAAATAGTGTTTGTCTTTATATGAATTACTGTTTTTCTTTCCAGTAAATTTAGGGTTAATCAGGCAGTAAACAAACATGTTTTTAGTTAGTGAGTCAGTGCGTGCGCGCGCGCATGTGTGGGTGGGTGGGTGGGTGGGTGGGTGTGGGTGTGAATTACTTTGGGGGGAGAAGCTGAGTGACTGCGAGAGAGAGAGAGAGAGAGAGAGAGAGAGAGAGAGAGAGAGAGAGAGAGAGAGAGAGAGGAGGAAGGAGATAAAGGTAACGGATAAGAGGGGAGGGGGAGAATGAAGGAGGTCTAAGAAGGATGAGGGGTTGGCGAGACAAACAGAAGAAATAGGCCAACTTGTTCACTGAACGATGAAGAGCAGCGAATGGAAGAGTTACAATAACGTTCCTCAGCCCAAGAAGCTTCAGACAGACATAGCAGTACTTTCCCCAGCGGTGAACAGCAGACCGTCTTGTCTTCCCTGGACTCAAAGTCAGTGAGGCAACATAAAACCCCACTCCTTTCCCGCTGGAAATTGAATCTCGGCATCTACCCTCTCTTCCACAGACCTCATCTGTCACGGGTATATCGGTTAAGATAGTACTCCTCTCTCTCTCTCTCTCTCTCTCTCTCTCTCTCTCTCTCTCTCTCTCTCTCTCCTCTCTTAAAGTATCTCTTATCCTATCGATAAATGAACGCTGGATCGGAAAAACTGAATTGTCCCACCACTACCCTGTACCATTGGTATGATGGCGGACGAAGTAAATGACAACCAAATGGCAGTGATTGAGGGGCAACAGTTGAGGTGCACCCTGCAAAACGAACGCCATATTTTTTTTTTCTACTTTGTAGTTCTCCTTATCATTTCTAGACAAAAATAATTCATACCTAGACGTTTGTCAATATACCAGCAATCTGTTTCCCTCTTTCTGTGTGGCCGAAGAAGAATTTGTCTACGAATTCACAACTGATACTCCTGGCGAATTGAAAATACTACACCTCACATCCAAAGATACTGATTTGTACCATGATACACTAATCAATGACGACAAATTTCCTAGTTCCTGCCAAAATGGGGTAACCAAACTAGGGATAGATAGACCATCGAAAAAGATGTTCAGTAAAGTGTACAAAATACAAGATGTTAAAACTAAAATCGTTGCAGCTACGCATGGTCGTGACGAACATTTTAACGAAAACTAATGAGTCTTACAGACAGTGACTGATGTAAACTTTTTAGAGAATCTGAAAATAATCTTCAGCATATATTTCAGCCTTGTAACAACTCAAATAGTTTTCGAAAAAAAAAAATCTGAAAGGTTCATGGAAAGTAAAAAAGTACCACTTGTCTGTCGTAACTACGAACATGAATTTCTCCCAGATTACTGTATGTTTTTGCACTGAAAACAACATACTCATCGATCATGTATTCAGTGTCTTGATGCTCCTCGGTGAAATGTCTATTTATCAATATAAATCTGAAAAGTCCATGCCTAATATAGTAGCCTTTTAAAGATTCCTTTCCTCATGGTATCCAATGGAATAACACAATGGCATATTATTGTAGAGAAAGATGAATTCAGCAGGACAAATGAACTGCTATACAGAACCACAATTTGAATTATGTCACCGGGAGAAACAGATTATCCTAATTTCTTCCCGTTCATTAGCTTCGATCTTTCTTTTCAGTAAAGCTATTTGCTCTCTCTCCCTCCCTCCCTCTCCTCCCTCCCTCCCTCCTCTCTCTCTCTCTCTCTCTCTCTCTCTCTCTCTCTCTGTGACTTTTTGTTCTTTTTTTCGTTAATGCTATTGCTCTGATGTCTTTGTTGTTTGAAAAAGGGATGATAAATGACTACAGTTCATCAATATTCCCATTGTGCATATTTCACATCATCCTCTTTGTCAAACAGTTCTAAATCCAGTTCCTCAGTGGTATTCATGACACACCTCTTTGCATTCTGCAGCGGTCGGGAAAAAATGAAGAGAGAGAGAGAGAGAGAGAGAGAGAGAGAGAGAGAGAGAGAAGAGAGAGAGAGAGAGAAGAGAGAGAGAGAGAGAGATCGCTACTAAAGTACAGAATAATTGATGCCTCACAATGAGCAGTGAGCATCTTAGGTTCAGTTGTGGAAATATATTGTGAAATCAAAGGAATACTAGATTCATTCGGTTTTTCAGAATTACATTACTCTAGCTCCTCATCCCTCAATTTTTCACACAGCTGTGCGCCTCGTAACAGGTGACCAAGATACATAGAGGCCCTACACTCATTTGATTTCGAGCGTAACGCTTCATCTAGTTAACACTGTGAGCGGAAATGAACCTTCAGCTGATTTTGGATGACCTTCCTCCGAGTTCATACACATGAACATCAAGCTTCAACCAGGAGTGCGTGTAACGCTTGCTGTATAGAAGTCTTCTTCTGCGTTTTGGGGTGACTTTCATTACCATGAGGTACCGACGAAGTGACTGATTACTGCAACGTAGGCCAAAGCCTGAAACAATGAAACCAGAAGGAAACTCTGGATGCAGTGGAATGACACACGCGGCCCCTGAACAATGATTGGTATTGATTGTGCTAATTTGAAGGACGAAGGAAGTTGTTGACTGTAGAATATTTCTGATCGTTCATTGAAATTGACTTACCAACAAAACGATGCCATTTCATAAACAGAAGTAATGACGACGACAACAACAACAAAATACGAAGAAAAACAAACCGCAACACAAACGACATATTCTTTTGTAGTAAAACCCCTAAAATCCCCATAAACACCCTCCCAACCCTAATCCTTCCTTAAAGCCAAAAAAAAAAAAAAAAAAAGTCTCCGCTCAGCGCGCACTTTGGGGACCACACACACACACACACACACACACACACACACACACACACACACACACACACACACACCACACACACGGCATCAGACATACAACACATCCTCAAACACATGACATCAAACGTAGCACACGACCTCAGGCATTAAAACATGACGTCACAGTAACACACGACATCATACATAACATATGACTTCACACACCTCACACGCTGTGATACATAGCACACAACATCAGACACACAGCACCATAAAGAACACACGACAGCAGACATACGATATCATAGAGAATACACGACAGCAAATAGAGAACACACCACAGCAGACATACGACACACCACAGCAGATATACGACTCCATAGAGAACACACCACAGCAGACATACGACTCCATAGAGAACACACCACAGCAGACATACGACTCCCTAGAGAACACACGACAGCAAACATACGACACCATAGAGAACACACCACAGCACACATACGACTCCATAGAGAACACACCACAGCAGACATACGACTCCCTAGAGAACACACCACAGCAGACATACGACTCCATAGAGAACACACGACAGCAAACATACGATCCCTAGAGAAACACCACAGCAGACACACGACTCATAGAGAACACACCACCGCAGACATACGACACCAAAAAAAAAACACGACAGCAAACATACGATCATTAGGGAACACGACAACAGTCATACAACACTTTGAGAACATACAACAGCAGACATACAACACCATAGTGAACACACTACAACAGACATACAACACCATAGTGAACACACTACAACAGACATACAACGCCATAGTGAACACACTACAGCAGACATACAACACCATAGTGAACACACTACAGCAGACAGACAACTCTGTAGTGAACACACTGCAGGAGACATACAACACCATAGTGAACACACTACAGCAGACGAAAAACACCATAGTGAACACACTACAACAGACATACAACTCCGTAGAGAACACACAAGAATAGACACATTGCAGCACATGAGACATAAAACATGATATCACACACAACACACCATATCAACCACATCACAAGACACAGACCTGTCACACAACACACCACATCAACCACATCACAAGACACACACCTGTGTGTGTGTGTGTGTGTGTGTGTGTGTGTGTGTGTGTGTGTGTGTGTGTGTGTGTGTGTGTGTGTGTCTCGCTCTCTCTCTCTCTCTCTCTCTCTCTCTCTCTGTATACACACTGAGGTCGGAGAGGCGGGGCCTAACGCGGCTCTTCTCCCGCCCACAATTGAATCTCACGGTCTGTCCCTCACGTCCTCACATCGCATTTGTCATAGAGATAGGGGATCTCTCTCTCTCTCTTCTCTCTCTCTCTCTTCTCTCTCTCTCTCTCTCTCTCAACAGCCCCACCATCCGATCGATATGCGAGTCCTAGAAAATTGAATTTGCCCACCAGTGAGGTTTCATGCTTTGCCATCGGCTTAATCTTTGGCATGAAGTGGGGGTATAAAAGGAGTGATTAGCCAACGATTTGCACTAGCTTCATCACACACACACACACGCGCGCGCGCGCGCACACACACACACACACACACACACACACACACACACACACACACACACACACACACACACACACACACACTGGGTTCATCGAATTTTTTAATGCATTTTGAAAAATGCTATCATTTGCAGCAAGAACGTAACGTTTAGATACGGGATTTTGAGACTAAATCCCATCATTTAATCGAAATTAGAGTGTTCTGTGGTGACTTAAAAATCTGGTATTTTAACGACTTTTAACAGCTTGTGCATCGTTCATTTTTACTTCATAGATCACCTCTTAAGAAGGTTTAGTTCATTTTAGAAATATTTTCGATCGTAAGAATGAAATGCAATGTATGCAAAAACAAACCTGATTTACGGAAATAGTGGGTTTATGAAAGAACAAAAAAATATGTCCAGTGTGTGACCGTCGATAAGCCCCCTTCATACGTTGGGAAAGTACACACACTTACACACACACACACACACACACGCGCGCGCGCGCGCGCACAGAGAGAGAGAGAGAGAGAGAGAGAGAGAGAGAGAGAGAGAGCATCCAGTTCCCCATGTACGCTATCATTTTACTATCATGGAAAGCCTTAAGGGAAAATCGAACAGAAACGTGTTCAGAAGAAACATGTCCAGCCATGTCCTTCTTAATGTCCCCTGGCTGTCAGCGAACCCGTCCATTTCTGCCATACATCAGACCTGATCAGTGACCGCATGTCAGGGCTAAGCTAATACATCGTTTCCTGCAGGACGGTACCGACCAAACGCCCATCAGAGTGTTTCAATCATAAGCGAAGTGCAAGGTACAGAAAAAAAGCATGCTTTTCCCATTGACATGTGATGTTCCTA
Organism: Conus canariensis; assembly: GCA_033310375.1. Classification (NCBI taxonomy): domain Eukaryota; kingdom Metazoa; phylum Mollusca; class Gastropoda; order Neogastropoda; family Conidae; genus Conus; species Conus canariensis. The sequence continues at coordinate 6,496,583 of CM065720.1, forward strand.
GTAAGCTAACAACAGAATAACCCATCTTTCTTTTAAGCCTGTTGCTGAATTCTTTCCAGAAATCTTTCACAAGTTCTCTTAGATTGCAAGATTTATGACCTGCACTTGTTTCCTCTATTTTTGAGATGTCTGGTTAAAGAAATACAAATAAACAAAGATATGATAGAGGGGGAAGGAAACTAAAACCAACTGACAATTAAAAGGTAACTCTGCAGACAATTGATTAGAGTGACCTCCCTGGAGAGAGCTGTATCTGACATCCGGTCTAGCCGGGAGAATATGGCTTCTAGGCGAAATCCTCGCCACAGAGGTTGGAGCAAGGGGTTTTATAGAGTCATCAGCCAACGCTCTCATGAAACATCTCTCCATTTCTGTTCAGAATGGCGCCAGAACCCGGAAGACAATGGCAAAGGCAGCTGAAGAGAAGACAATGGCAAAGGCAGCTGCAGACAGTTCCTGCTGAATCTGGTCGAAGAGGAACAAAAGTGAACTTTATAAGGTTTAAAATTCCCAACTTACAACAGGTGTCCACTAACTACATGGGTAAGATATCTGTCAACAAGAAACATCTATCCAGGAGATGCATGTTTAAAGCCTGGCGTCGCCAAAAAATATTTCTAACAGCAGAAGGGCATCTGGGAGTTATGACGTGGATGCAATACGATTACCTTAGAATATTATCAGTTCAAAGCTGAAATAATGTGTCTTTGGGCGTTTCTTCTCTAAAGACCTTTTTGCTATCAGCGCCTCCCTATTCCTAGAGACATCACAGTAACACAGATAAGCAGAGGTACAGAACAAGCCCACACAGACCAGTGATCACAGGGTACTGAGCCTGAAGCTGGACTTACATCATTACATTTTGATTCCTTTTCTTTTTACACCTTCGTGATACTCCGACAAGTGAATGAAGATGTTCAACACTGTGTGTTCACTGATTGCGCATGGAAATGATTCTGTTCAATTACATGATAAGCTGAGCAAAGCAGCAACATTACTAGGTAGTCATTTTGGGTCAGCAATAAAACTGGGAGTCAGAATGTGATTGTAGAAAAACGGGAAATAGATGTGCGCGCGCGTGGATGTGTGTTTGGTTTGCTCGTGCGCATATGTGCGTGTCATGGGTGGAGATGGGGAGGAGGTAAAAAGAGACGGATCGAAAGAGAGACAGAGACAGACAGACAGACAGACAGACAGAGACAGAGACAGAGAGAGCGCACCCAGGCACATAAACCACGCATTAAAACACTGTCCATGACGACTACTAAATGATTCAACCAACTGTCAACTGTCCTTTACGGACAAGCACAGCAGAGGTGTGAACATTTTCTACAATAAGCGTTTATTGATCACGAGGGGTTGAACAGAGGATGGAGGGCAGAGAAAAAAAGTCATAAAAGTAACTTCTGCAAGCAACTGATGCTCGCACTCCTCTCTCTGTCTACCGTTTCACTAAATCAGGTTTGTTCCGAAATTATTCTCTCTCTCTCTCTCTCTCTCTCTCTCTCTCTCTCTCCTCTCTCTCTCTCTCTCTCTCTCTCTCTCTCTCTCTTTATTCCTAAATTGTAACCTAACCCTTGTTACTAGGTAATATTTATGTTAATCATGTTTCGTCGTTATAAGCTTGTTCATTGTTTCCTTTTCGTGTATCATTTATATGTTGATTTTAATATTGTTTGTTACTGTTGTTGTTCTTGAGGGCATGGTGTAAAAAAGCTGTAAGCTTATCTATTTTACCCTCAATAAAAAATATTCGTATTCGCATTCGTATTCGTATTTCTCTCTCTCTCTCCTCTCTCTCTCTCTCTCTCTCTCTCTCTCTTCTCTCTCTCTCTCTCTCTCTCCTCTCATTTCTCTCTCTCTCTCTCTCTCTCTCTCTCCTCTCTCTCTCTCAACAAAGCAAACAGAAACCATTGGAATTCAAACCACATCTACAGAATTTCCCTCGTCCCGTAGTTCACTTGAAAACAATGATCTGCGTCGGTCTGAACCTGGCACACTGTCACTCCAGTCAATTGACCCTCAGGTCAATGTTGAAAATATCCTCACAAAATCAGTGACAGATACACTCCCTCTGATGATGAGCCGGAGAAAACACGTGAAGAAAAGGAAAACTACGATCTAAGGTACGTCGTACCTGTCACAAACACTTATTCTGTGCTGGAAAACGTGGATCAAACAAATGAAAACATCGCACCAGAGCTATCAAGAACCTCCAGACAGGAACCCCCCAAACCAACCAACACCCCCCCCCCTCCCCCGTGACCATTTTGAAAACCCTTTCTATTCCAGAAAGAGCAACAGTGTTACTAATTGGAGACTCCATTCTCCGATACATCAATCCAAGAAGACTGGCCCCAAGGAATGAGTTCATGTATAAGATTTGTGTGCCGGGGATGACAGTACATGACCTGATTTCCTGGCTGTTGTCACTCCAGCCCTTTCCGAAGCAGACACATGTCATGTCCACATCGGAGTGAACTCCTGTCGTTCAGGGATCGTTCTAATGGAAGACTGGATGAACCTTATTACACTGTGCTGCAAAACATTTCCAAATGCCAAACTAACCTTCAGTTCCATCATCCCTGCCAGAGGTCGGCATCATTTGAACAGTATCATCCGACCGTCCAACTGTAACCTGCAGACTGTGTGTGAGAATGTGGGTGCAACTTTCATCGACCATGATCCCACGTTCACCACTCCAACCGGAGCCCCTCGTCTAGCGTTTTACCAAGACCTGCTCCACCCAAGCGTCAAAGGCACACAGCAAAACTGGCAGCAGACTTGAAAACCACATGGCAGACTACACAACCAGACTTTGGAAACGTACCCCCGGCTTTCCTGGATGTATCGCAGAGAAAGCCGCCAGTCAGAAATAATCCGTCAAGGGACTATTATCTGAGTATGGCACAACAAGAGAAACCAAGAACTTTATTCTCTGACAATAATGATACTTCTCAAACTAATTCCCTCCATCGCAATTTCCAGAGAAATACCGCATGTTACCCCCCAAACTACCCAAATCTTTCATCTCTTTTCACTACCCATCTTTGAATCCCCGTCCAACTCCGATGGAACCATGTTCTGCAGATTCCTCTCTTCCAAAAAACTCCATCCCCAGTAATGTAAACAGAGCAGACCGAATCCCACCCCCATCTAGCCACTTTAGTCATGAACGGGATTATTCTAATGAATATTCCGCTTCCCTCCAAAACCCAACATACCCACAAAATATTCCTGGTCAAAGGTCTAATCATCCGGCTCCTGATGGAAATGTTGTCAATGCCTATGCTCTTGAACTGTGCAGGATGGCATCGCAGCTATTGTCACAACAGTGATTTGAATGAAGTTGTTCCTGAGAATATTGATAAGGGACTCGCGCGCACGTGCGCGAGCACATGTGTGTGTGTGCGTGTGTGTGTGGAATATTTGGATTTTCGGAGTCACATCTGTCCGGTCTCATATCAAACAATGACACTGCAATTCCAGGTTATAATGTTGTTCGTAGAGATCCTAAACAAAACATGGAAACTGGTGTTATGGTATATCTTCATCAGTCAGTTCGTAGAGATCCTAAACAAAACATGGAAACTGGTTTATGGTATATCTTCATCAGTCAGTTCGTAGAGATCCTAAACAAAACATGGAAACTGGTTTATTTTTTTTTTAATGTTTATGGTACATCTTCATCAGTCAGTTCGTAGAGATCCTAAACAAAACATGGAAACTGGTATTATGGTATATCTTCATCAGTCGAGTTAAAAATTCAGGACGGTAGTTTATCGTCGTAAAATTCAAGGATGTTTTTTTTAGAGCAATTTAACGTAGAAACAATCTGGACTGAGATCCAGCTTAAATTTAATAAGCCTATACTTATATGTTTTCTGTACAGAAATCCAGCTGAACATGTCGACTGGGTTGACCGTTTCACGTTAATGATGGAAAACGCACATGATGAATCCAAAGACATCATGATATTAGGGGATTTTTAATATAGATCTACTAAAAAAAATAAACAGTGGAACTATGTTTTTGAGTCACTTGGTCTTACACAGCTAATCAAAACTCCTACAAGGGTCACTGAGATTTCTGAAACACTGATAGACCATTTATATGTTACAAATCCAGAAACCATTCTTGAGACTAGTGTACCTGTTTATGGATGCAGTGATCACTTCCCAAGTTGTTGCACTTGGTCAAAAAAGGGTATCAAAATTCCAAGGTTAAGCCATAAAATGATTACCTTTAGAAACTTTTCAAAATTTGATAGTGACAAATTTCTCTCTGACCTTTTAAATTCCCCTCTAAATATAGTGTATCAATATACAGAACCCAATCAGGCTCTAGAAGTTTGGTACTCCATCTTCTGTAGTGTTTACAACAAACATGCCCCGCTCCAAACCAAAAGAGTCAAACATCGGATAAAACCTCCTTGGCTTACAAAAGAGATACAGAACGCTATT
>CM065720.1:6513545-6516045 GCA_033310375.1 Conus canariensis
CACACACTACTGGCTACACACACTACTGGCTACACACTACTGGCCACACACTACTGGCTACACACACTACTGGCTACACACTACTGGCTACACAGACTGCTGGCTACACACTGCTGGCTACACACTACTGGCTACACTTTACTGGCTACACACTGCTGGCTACACACTGCTAGCTACTACACACTACTGGCTACACACTGCTGGCTACACACTACTGGAGAAACAAGCACAGGCTTACACACAGCCAGTGACACACATGGCCCGACAGGTTCAGCCCCAAACTACGACACCGTGGGGATGTCAATAGATCCAAACTGAGGTCCAACATTAACAGTTCCATTTGTCTGGAACGTCGACGATTCTCCAGGGATGATCTCCCTTGTCATGCATGTCTGAAAGGGGAATAATAACCTGAAGGCAGTGGAAGCCAGAAAAAGAATTCCAGACAGAAGAACTCCACCGTGGAAGAGAGTCGGCCTACTTTTGGGCAACAGACCTCCGGTGTCTGTAACAGAACTTTGGATAGGTTTCCGCTGTCTGAAAAAAGATATTGGATGAAAGGTCTCCCCAATCTATAAAGGGAACGTTGGACTGTTGGAAGACACCATCTAAAAGTGGGACAGAATGTTACTGTCATGAACACATTCACGCGCGCGCGCGCGCCACGCACACACACACACACGCGCGCGCACACACACACACACCGCTTTGAAAGCTTTGCCTGAGAAATGAGATTCAATGTATGCTATGAAGGTGCATTATACTAATCTCTTACTACATACATCCATGAAGGTACGTGGTCCTATGTACGTCTCTGTCTGTCTGTCTGTCTGTGTGTGTGTGTGTGTGTGTGTGTGTGTGTGTGTGTGTGTGTGTGTGCATTTGTTTGTTTGTTTTTACATCGGGTGAGGATGGAGGGCCTAATCTATTACAATCAATGTGTCTGAAGTGTGCGATACTTATCTCTTACAGTCGACGATTGTAAAAATGGGAGTTACTTATCTCTTACAGTCGACGCATATTAAAATGGGCGGTACTTATCTCTTACAGTCGACACATGTGAAAACGGGTGTTATTTATCTGTTACAGTCGACGCGTGTGAAGGTGACTAGCCTTGTCTGATGTAGTCAATATCTGTGAAGGTTGATGTTGTTATCAACTCAAATATTCATTCAGTTACTTTCTGCTCAGATCAGATGATCATTGAATCCATGTATTCATCGATTGTATTTACTATGTCGTTTTTTTTTTTTTTAATTGATTTTGAATCTGTCTGCCAGTTGCCATATAAACTGTTGGTGTAATTTATATCTTAGAGCGCGATATGAGCCATAAGCTTATTGTTGCTCTTTCAATGAATGTAATCCTATGTTATTCTTTTGAATTAAGTTCTGTTTTAAAAGAAATAAACAGGTGGACGTTCCTGATGTTTCATAAGCAATATCTGCAGGAATGGGCATTTCTTATCAGTGACAGTTTCTGTAAAGGTATGAAAGGGAGGAAGGGGGCATCACTCTCCTTCCTCTGCCTTCTTCTTCCCAGATTAGGTCCCCCTTTTTTCTGAGCGGACAGAAAGAGATCAAATCAGAAGAAACCAGGACACACACATTTTTAGCTATTCAGTGGACAAATAGACATACCACTGCTTTTAACTCTCCCCCCCCCCCCTCCCCCTTCCCTACATCACAGCACACACTTGGAAAAACATGATACTCTCCCGCATTCCATCTATCGCCACCATCAACCCCCACCCCTCACGAACACAAGCATGTGTGTGGATCGCGCGCAAGACAACTACGTCATTCTTCCATCCATCTCTACCCACGCATCCACGGGCACCAAAAAAGCCCCGCGGTGACCGAGCTGAGATCCTGATGAATCTGCGATGTACCCCAATATTTTTTTATCTTTTGTAGCATGCCACTAACACATCATCCCTGTTAAGTATGAAAAAAATAAACAGATCTATCTGTAGATTGATCAATCACTCATTTCAATCAGAGAGAGAGAGAGAGGAGGGCGGGGGCGGGGGGGGGGGGGGGTGGGGGGTGGAGAGAGAGAGAGAGAGAGAGAGAGAGAGAGAGAGAGAGAGAGAACAGAGCTGCTTATGAATATCTTAGGCTAGTTACCAGCTGTTCTTATAGACCAGGGAGTACTTTACAATGGGAACGAAGTAATGCTGTCTGTCAGTCCGTCTGTCTTCTGTCTGTCTATGTGTCCGTGGTCAAAATGTGTTCCACTCGCTCTACACAAAACTTCTGGGCCGATCTTTCTGAAAATTTGTAGGTATGTTCATTATGGGTCACGGATGATGCCCGATGTTTTAGTTTACCAGAATAGCCGTTACTAACGGTTAGAACGGCCCAAAATGGTTTTTCTTCTTCGTGGAATATCTCAGAAAGTACTTGGCCAGTGACGAAATACATTATGACGCATGTTTGATTGTGACGTCTTTTTTTAAATTATGACGCAAGTTTGATTGTGACCGGTTTTTTTTTTT
>CM065720.1:6521045-6526045 GCA_033310375.1 Conus canariensis
GATCTGTTCTCATCTGTTTCCTCCACCATGATTGTAATAGTTTCAGGCTTTTGTAGTTTCAGTCTGACCACTGTGTATTGTCGATGTCGCCCAAAACATTTCAAACAAAACTTGATCCTCTGCATTACTTTTGTACAATTCATTCCTTAAATGCCTTTTAAAAAAAAATAGCTACATCACTCGCGTGCCATTCATTATCGCAAAATGTCAAAATATCTGCATCATTCCTGTGCAGTGACACCTCCTTAATGAAACTGAAAACTGATTCGTAAGCAATTCATCATTGTAATATCTCACAGGTGATTCGCTATCATTCAGGACCCGTATGCATGAAGCCAAAGTATTCCCGGATAGTGACCTATTCCCGGATAGCAGCCTATTCGGGGAATAACGGTTTCAAATCGGTATGCGTAGGAGGTCGGATAGGCTATCCGACCTCGCGAATCGGGAATAAAGTTATACCTGCTCCCTAGGTGGAATAACACCGCTGTCCGGGAATAGCGTGACTAAAAATGGCGGCGTTTTGGATTTTGCAGCTTCGACGGAGAAGGTTGTTCAGGAGAAATCGACTTTTTCGGGACAGAACCCATCCCTTTGAAGTTTTTGACGATGTTGAGATAGTGAAAAAATTCAGATTCAGGCGTCGAGAGATCCTAGATTTGACGAACTTTATCGAATGTGATATCACAGTCACGAATCGGAAAGGCAGTCTGACCCCTTTGTTGCAAGTACTTGTGTCTCTGCGATATTTTGCATCATCAAGTTTCCAAGATGTATGTGCTGAATTAATTGGCATTGACCAATCTACCGTATCACGAGTTGTGTCTCGAGTCACTGACGTTTTGTGTCGCCGAGCACGCGAGGAAATCCGACTGCCTAATCAGCGCCAAGCCGACAAAACCAAAAGGCAGATTCTTCAAGATTATGGATTTCCGAATGCAGTGGGTTACATAGATGGCACACAAATCCGGATTCAAGCTCCAAGCGACCAAGAACATGAGTTTGTAAACAGAAAGGGATATCATTCCATCAACGTTCAGGTATGAGTATAGCATAATTGTTTTATTTCTTTTTCTGCCGATTTAAGCTTTTTTTTTAAGAGAGAGAAGGGTAACAATTTTAAAAGTCAAGAGTCAACAATATAATGATTAGGTGGCCATCTACCCATTTTAAGAGAGAGAGAGAGAGGGTGGGGAGAGGGGGAGAGAGAGAGGATAAAGGAGGGGATTAAAGAAAGGGAGAGAAAAAAAAGAGAGAGGTGATAGAGAATAACAGACCCACAGGATGACAGATTCTTTTAAACAAGGTGAGAATGAGCTGGAAGTTGATATCATGCCATAAAATAAAGGATACCTGTATTTAGGGTCCATTTTCACATGTACCATCTTTATTTGTTGTGAAATATGGGGATAAATTAAAGATAAAACAGTGACTGTTCTCCCGCTGGTTGCTTAACTTTCACGCTTCAAAGTATTGTCTTTGGGTACAGCAGATTAAAGCTCTCAATGACAAGGAGTTGTATTGTGTGCAGGTCATCTGTGATGGAAATCTTATTTTCATCAACTGCATATCTAAATGGCCTGGCAGTGTGCATGATGCACGTATCCTGCGAGAAAGCTCACTGTTTGATGCCTTCGAGAGTGCTAACAAGCCACTGGACGGAATCATCCTTGGTGACAGTGGCTATATGCAGCGTGATTGGTTGTTCACTCCTCTCCCGCATCCCACCACACAGAAGGAAAAAAAGTACAACGCGTGTCACAGTTCTGCACGTTCAACTGTTGAGCGAGCAATAGGTGTCCTAAAGTGGCGATGGCATTGTCTTCGTCGTCTGCGACTGCACCCGGCCAAAGCCTGCAAGGTGATCACATCTTGTGTTATGCTTCATAATCGTGCAAGGCGGCAGAATGTGGAGATCTTGTCTGAATCTGACAGTTCTGACGAGGAAGCGTCTGAAACAGACGACGATTCTGATTCTGAAGCTGAAGACCAGCGATGTGCCGTGAGGAGGATGTCAGAGAGGGCTCGTGTAGCAGCAGGCAAAGAGGCTCGACAGCGACTGATCAACAACTACTTCTAGAAATCAAAGGTAAGACTTGTGATCATACAAATCTATGAATGGCAGTGTGATGCACTTTATGTGATTGTAGCGTGTAGATCTGTGTGCCATAAAGTAATGACCCAAAACAATAAGGTGTCAAAAGAAAATTTTATTGCAAAATATGCTTTTAATATACAATGAATAAATTGAAATGAAAAAAAAAAGTCAAGGCTTGTCAAAGTGCAAGTCAGCAAAATGACTCCTGCCTATAAATTCTCTCTCTCTCTCTCTCTCTCTCTCTCTCTCTCTCTCTCTCTCTCTCTCTCTCCTCTTGTTCCACTGTCTTATCAAAACTCTCACTCTCCCTTTCTTTATTTCTCTCTCTCTCTTCCACTCTGTCTCGCCATCACCCCTGTCATTCCCCTCTTTTAGTACAGCTATAATGAAACGAAAATATTTGCATTTGAAAATAAAACTGACATGAAGACTACATTATTCATGACTAGAAAAGAAATGACAACGAAACCATCGACAAGAACACTTATGACTAAAAAATTGACCGTCATCTTTTTTTTGTTCTGTTTTTTTTTTTGTTAAGGTTTGAACCTAATTCTTCTCTGATTCTAGCTTGGCTATTTCAAGCTCGAGTTTTTTGTTCTTTAGAGCCAGGTGGGTCTGAATAGCATTGTTTTTGCTAATCTCACTGCGTAGCCACTCATCGACCAAATCATCTTGAGCACTGGCAGCGATGACTGGCTTGCCACTGACGCGCCTCTCTCTTTTCTTGCCTGTTGCAGAGGATGACCTGAGAGGCATAGAGTTGTCCACTCCCACGATGACTACGCTGCCGTCACCATGGTTGACACTGGCATTTACAACGGCAGCATCTGCAACAATCACACATGTGAAAAACTGTTCAGTTTACGCAATCGTGTAATATTTGGAAAATCTCTTTTGGTCAGGAAAGGTTCACTGCTTTTCATTGTCCCTGTTCTTTTAGGAAACTCAGGAAAGTGTCTGTTTTGGGCATCTTTCCAGACGATTTTAAGAGCAATTGTCTTCTCTTCCCTGTGAAGAAAGTAAACATGAAATTACAATATTTGTGACAAAATTATAGTTTTAAATAGACCACTGAAAATAACTGATTCTGTTCTATTAAAATGGATCACTCAAACTAACTGGTTTTGCTGACTTACCTGGAATTGCTGGGAATGTGTGCCTCAGTAGTGGAGTGCTTCGTCCCGAGTCACTGGACCAGTGAGAGCAGCCTGCTGTTGAAGCATCTGAAAATACATGAAATGCCTAAGACAAGCGTGAAATCAAGAAAGCAAGTAGGCTACTACTGAAAAAAGAAAGGAAAAAAGGAAAGAAAGAAAGAGAGAGAGACCGAAAGAGATAGAGAGAGACAGACAGAGAGAGAGAGAGAGAGGGGGGGGGGGGAGGAGAGAGAGTGGGGTGGCAGAATCAAGGACATCTGTATACTGCTATACACTGGTCGCATGTTGATTTACAAACTTCAGTGAATTTAATCTTGCTAATAGTGCTTGACTATACATTTCTTGTCATGTGAAATTAGAGGTCAATTTATCATGAAACCATGAAAAGAGGATCATTTTAGGATTTGAAGTTGAAGGTGCACCCTTTAAACTGTAGTTATGACACATCTTCATAATTCAAGGCAGGTTCAATTTGGATATTCGTTTCTTTGACTCACCAAGGTCTTGTGACTCCAAGCTTGGGGCAGGTTGCTAGCTGACTGAATCAGGGAGCTCTTCAGATGTGCCAGGATTACCAGCAGGTTCTCTGTTTGTGAATGTATCAGTGTCATCCACTGCAATAAGATTTTCAGACAATGTTTTAATACTATTATGTGTTCTTTGGCCACATTTGCCAAGTTCTTTTTCAGACAAGTCTACACACACTCTCATATACACATGCACATACACTCATAGTCTTTGTCAAACACAAAGCAGTTGCCTTCGTGCACAATAAATCAATTGAACTTACAAAAGTTAAATTGATAATGCATATTAACTACATGTATAATGATTTCAATAAAATAATTTTGAAACTGAATGTAAGTTTCTATGTTTGAGTGCCAACTATCGCGTGAGTGTTAGGTCTGTGATATTGTAGAGTGGGATGGAGGGATGGGGAGGCTGAAGAAACTTAACTACGGAATAATAATAAAATTCTGAATTACCTGCAATCCCACCGATGAGACTAGAATTTCTTCCAATGATTGTTAAAATCAATTCTTCGAAGGGGACTGGAGGTGGTATGGGTCCTCCGCCAGTTTTGCGTTGGTCTCTCTGGCGGTTCAACACAGCCGCCTTCAGCCCCTTCCACTTGTCCTTGCACCTTGTGTTGTGCGCTTTGCCACTCCACACACATTCACGCCATCACAGATTCTCTCCCAAATTTCGTTTTTTCTTTTCTGAGTCACAGCCTGGTTGTGGCTGCTGAATAAAATCGTATGTTCCAGACTTACTTCTTCTAAAAGTATTTGCACTTCCTTTTCTGTGAAGTTCGCCTTCCTTAATCTTTTTTCTGGTTTCTCCGCCATGATTTCAGTACTCACAAAAGGAACAGAAAGTAGACTGCGTCGCGGCAAAGAAAAGAAACGGCTTTTCCGGTGAATGGATTGTAAACACGGGAAGTAGGTCGAGAGTTCTAAAAATATCTCTCTTATCCAGATTCGGTATTCGCGGAAAGCTATTCCAACTCGGATATCGGGCCATGCATTGGAAATCGGGATAACCAGTATTCGGGAATATTACCTGAATAGCTTTTCGGGAATAGCAGCAATTCCGAAATAGGCTTTTCCGAATTACATGCATACGGGGCCAGGACTGGTATGCACGTCAAACCCGATTAGCTTATTCGCGTTTAGGGCTTAAACGCGGTTAGCTATTCGGAGCTTAAACGCGGATAGCCCCTCTCCCATTCCTCTAAAATG
>CM065720.1:6531045-6621045 GCA_033310375.1 Conus canariensis
CTGACAGTCACATAGCTCTCATCCTTTTACATGTTATGTAAAGAATGTTCTCGAACATACTCGATCATTCTTTTCTAATATATTCTGCATATCGGTAAACTCAACCAATGAATTCGCGACAAGCTTATGCGAATGCAAGGCATATTCGATCAGCTTCTACAACATTCTCGAACCTTCGGTAGGTCTAATGCACCAGCAACTTACGGGGACCTGGTGAACAGTCAAACATAATCTCGAATATTTCAGTCGCATTATCAATCGATCCGAAAACAACACTGAACAATTAGGCATGCGTTCGCTTTCCAAATGTTTTCAGTAACTCAACAATAGCACTTCACTGACCGAAAATACAGAGATCTAAAAGCAATAAGTAAAAGGAGGCTTGCAACTCGTCATTATTGTTATGACGTGTTTCGTGAAAGTTCCTCCTCTCTCGTCTTTTAAACTGAACCAGAGAGAGAGAGAGAGAGAAGGGGGGGGGGGGGGGAGGGGGGGAGGGGCGATTAAATGGTGATGGATTTTAACACGTCACAAGCTGGGATAACGATGAATAAAGGAAGTGTAATGTAAACACAACCCAAATTATGCAAATTCTAACACCGCTCTTATTTTATGGTGCTTGGTCGCATATACTAACACATCCACCGCAAACACATATGCGAGCATTCTCAAATACATACACACACACACACACCCCACACACACACGCACACATGCACGCACGCACGCACGCGCACGCACGCACGCACACGCACACACACACACACACACACACACACACACACATTCTATTGAAACATGTGAATGGTGTATAAGCCTACTGCTTCTGTTTTGACAAATAGAAGCACACGCACGCACGCACGCACGCACGCACGCACGCACACACACACACACACACACACACACACACACACACACACACACACACACACCAGTTTGGCCGTTGGTATGGATGACACGTTACACACAGCATGAACCCTGCGTAAGAAATGGGAAGAATGAAGGAAGTTAGGATATTGAGTGAACGATATTGAATGACATGGACTGGATGACACGGGAAACGACTGAATGATGCGCCAGCTGGCAGCTCTTCAATCGGCACTACCCAGGTAGGCAGCCCGTTGTGTAAACGTGTGTGGATTGTAAAGCGCTTAGGGCTTGGTCTCTAGCCGAGAATGGGCGCTATAAAAGTATTCATCATAATATAATCACACACACACACACACACACACACACACACACACACACACACACACACACACACACGGGGTGGTGGGTTGGGGAAACAGGAGAAGAAGGGACTGCCCCTATCATGCCAGTATTGCCAGTTTCTGTTTATCAGCCTCCGTTCCTTCCACCTCAGAGTTTCATACTGTACATAACTGGAAGCCAGGTTGTCATCAGGAAGAAACATAGCACTGTGAATATATACATTATGATCATACGCATGCGCCCAGGTCTTCACACATGTAAAAATAGATCTCCCCCACTGATACACACAAAAAGTCACGCAAGGACACTTTAAAAAAAAAATAGAAGTTCCTTCCTCCCCTCCCCATCCCCCCCCCCCCCCCCCACCCATCTTTTTGTTTTTGTTTTTTTGTTTAGTATCAAACAGTTTGGATTACTGACTATAACATTCATACAAACATTACATCCTCCCTTCCTGAAAGGTGGAAATTGCCTTGAAAGGTGGGGGGAGGGGGGGGGGGCGCTAGGAAATCCTCTCCTCTGCTAATCGCTAACCAAATACCACACAATCATGCGTATGGATGAAAATAGACCACAGTCTGTTTGGCCTAACGAGGAGAATTGTTACTACACAAGCATCTTCATCGCAAAAATGCAAAAAATTGAAAAATACGTTCACATCGCTATGCTTACATAATAATATTCAGCGTTATAAATCTTCAACAACTCTATCATGCCATTGCTTTCTACAGTTCTTGTTCAACATTCATATTCACATCCAGTTTGAGAGTCTTGCCATTTTTTAACTTCTACCAAGATCTTAACGTTGGAAGACCAGGAGGCTAACGTTGCAGACTGCTGGCCTGCTCTCTTCAGGAGTCTATGATTGTCCTGAGTCAAACTCCTCATCAACAGACACACCAGTTTGTTTCAGTTTCTTGCGGTCAGCAAGCACCGGATCACGAACCCTCCTGGAATGAAAACGCACACTGATGGGTCTCGGTCTGGTGCCACCAGGCTTGCCGGTGCGGTGCGCAATCTCCACACTGTCTTTGGTCACAGGCTCCTTAATGTTATCATTGAAGATGTCCAGGCAGTGACGCACACAGCCCTCTACGGTCTCCTGGCCACCCTGACTCTCGGGCACCCCATACACGCGCAAGTTAAACTGGCGGCCGTGTTGCTCCTGATCATTTAGATTTCTCTTGACATCGTTGCTTTTCTTTTCACATTGCTGGAGTTTCACCCTGAGTTCCTTGTTCTCTTCACGCAATGTTTTTACTTCTTCTGCTAAAATGTCCTTTTTCAGATAAAAAATGACACTCTCTAGCTGTTCAGTACGGATATCTAAACGTGCTGCTGTTTTATTCATGTCGTCTCTAAGGGCCTGAATGTCATTTCTTTTCGTTACATCGAGCAGGTGTTGTTTTATTTCGTCTAGCGTCTCTTGTGGAGTGTCCATGTTGTCGTGTGTATTGTCCTGACTGTCCTGTGTCTGTTTCTTTTTGTCTGGTCGAAGTTTCCATTCGTTTAAGTCAGGGCTGGCACCCGAGTCACTGACAGAAGATGATAGCAACTGACGCTTACTCGTGTTTGTCTAACTCATGTCAGCCTTACGGAACACCACCACAACACTCAACACATGAAATAGTTCGCTGAAGCCACATATTTGCTATAACGAACACTTTGACAACACAACCTCAAAAGTAATCACAATATTGCCCATCTTCCTCCCAATTTTCTTTTCTCTCTTTTTTTTTTTCTTTTTCTTTTCTATTATTTTTTTTCCACTAAACAACTAATCTACTATACATTGATATAGTAACAATTGATTATAAAATACATCCGTTGAGAACATTTTAACACAACCACTGAACCCCGTTCGCCATTGGCGGAGCCCGCATGTTAATCACATTCGTAATGTTCTCATCCCTAGCTGATGCATTTGTACCATAGCGTTCAAGCACTTCGGCTGTTCTGATGATCCCTGGAGTCTTTTAGCTAGGGTACGACAACAACAACAACAAACAACAACAACACAATCACATTTTCAAACTCTGAGAGTATAAATCCAGTCTGTCGCCGATTTTCGAAGAAACTGGAGATCGAGAAAATGCGAAAATTTCAATCAAAGCACCACAAACGATGACGACGAAGACGCCGAACACAACCACTCTCAAATATCGTGACATTCCATTTTATTCTTGGAGGAGAGGAGAGAAGAGGAGAGAGAAGAGAGAGAGAGAGGGGAGAGAGAGAAATACGAATATTTTAATGAGGGTGAATAGATAAGCTGAAACACTATGCCCTGGAAAAAAGAAAACAAAAGCACGGTGTTAAGTTTGTCATAATGTGCAGTCATCAGAATCAAGAGGAAAAACAACATATGAAACATGGAAATCAAGCACAGCCGTTCAAAAGATGGATCATTGTGAAAACACAAATTCCCGTCCCTCTTCATCACACACACACACACACAACCACACACACACACACACACACACACACACACACACACACATTCACATTCACACACACGCACGTGAGAGTGTGACAGAGCACGCATCCCTCCAAAGGAGCCTCATTTATTCGTCTGGTGTCGGTGCCAGACCATTTGGTGTCATGCACACGACCCCCATCCCCACCCCACCCCACCCCGCCTCTCTCTCTCTCTCTCTCTCTCTCTCTCTCTCTCTCTCTCTCTCTCTCTCTCTCTCTCTCTCTCCCCACTTAAACGTAACTATCAAGAAGTCACATCACGGTGTTATGGAAGAGATCGTTAACTTGTGAGAGACAAAATTTGTGTTCCCCACTCGTTTCAGTTTAACTAAAGGAGCATGTTTGCTGAGCAAAAACGCTCTCACCAGTATCATCACAAGAAATTCACAGTGAACTGCACTTCACTCAAATTATTTCATGAAACACTGCTAAATCCGACCTGTTGTACAGCACGCCTCTAACTCAAGTAGATTGAGAAACACTGTTTTATATTGTTAAAGCTGTTGCTTAAAAAAAAACAACAACATAGGACGTAGAGTTTTCACACCCAATGACATGGCCAGCCGTCCGCAAAGGGCCATATCAGGGCTATCACCACGTTGAAAATAAGTCATTTTATTTAAAAAAAAAAAAAAAAAAAAAAAAAACATTCACTCAACTCTTTAAAACATACCTTCCAAAAACACACCGAGAATTTTGTTAAAAATCGTTCCTCCTTGAAATATGAGATCAGGTGAAAAATGGTAATGTCCTTCAGAAATTCAAAGATCACATCAGATGGGACATCTCTGAACAAGGTTTTCATGGAGTCTGCTGTAAAGTGTTTATGTCTTACATCATGCAAGTCCCAACACTATAAAAGGATATGTTTCACTGTGAGTGGAACATGACATGGAATGCACCACGGAACTTCTTCACTTTTAAAAGATAAGAATGAGTGTAAAACGAGTGGCCTGTGTGCAAACGACACAGAACTCCTCCTTCTTTACGGCCGCCTCGGGAACATGCTAAAAACTCTTTTAAGTTTGGACGGATTTTAAACAGTTTGTTATCCATCTACAAGTCCCATTCCCCTTGCCAGAGGTCTTTGACATAAGCCTGGGTTTGGGGTTTCAGATCAGTGTGAGGGGTAGGCAATCTGCTCAACTTTTCCTTTGTGGCACTCTTGGCAAGTTCATCAACGATTTCGTTACCTCGAATGCCCACAAGGCTGGGAACCCAAGGAAAAACAATGCTATATCCATCTGATTTCAGCGAAGTGTACAACTGGAATAACTTCAGCAGTTGAGGGTGTTTGAAGTTACGGCCGACAATGGCCTCCAATGCAGAAAGGAAGTCCGACAAAATGAGGACATCTTTATGTTTGGATTTACAGACCATTTCAAGAGCCAGGACCAAGGCTGTCAACTTAGCAGTGTAGATGGAACTATCAGTGGGAACGTATTTAGAACATCTCTGAGTGGGACTGTTGCGCAACACACAACAGAGGCAACCCCCTCCTAAGATTTGGAATATGCGGAGCATTCGGTGGATGTCAGTAATCTTGTACGCTTAAGACACGTTACTTGCGACAGACATCAGGGGTGAAAGAATCTATCAGATGTAAGCACTTGTTTATACAACACGGCGGAGGCGAAATTGGTGTGAATCAGAGTGCTGGGAATGTCAATTGGTGTGAATCAGAGTGCTGGGAATGTCACAAATATTTGTATCTTTGCAACGCCTCAAAGTACGGACTAGCCATTGCCAAAGTAGGTCACGTTTTTACATGTAGGCCTACATCACCTTTTTTTTGGGGTGATACGTACAAAGCAAAAGCTAATTGATCATATACATGAAATACCACTTAGATTCCAACACGATTTAGGACAGGGATATTAGAGGTAGCAGCAAGCCTACATGATCATATACAGCGTGTGATGAAGCACAACGCGGCATGTGGGCGGTGTCACTATGTGCCCTTGTTGGTAGGTGCATGGTACTTATTGTAATATCCATCTTCTTGGTTTCATTTGTTTTCTTTAACCTTTTCTGTATTTGCAAGCGCTTAGGCCTTATGATTTAAGATTAAGCGCCATAATAATCATTATTATTATTATTATTATCATTATCATGTTTATGTTTCACGTGTAAAGGGTCTAAAGAAGACAGGTCGAGAGAATGTAATGAAGTACACGCAGTATGTTTCAAGTCTGTACAGGGTCTAGAGAAGACAAAATGCGTGTTGTTTTATACTTAACAAGTTTTCAGTGGAAACTACAGATTCATTCCACGTGAATACCATCGGTATTAATGTACCTTTAAGCTTTGCTTATTGAAACCACCCACTGGACATAGCGTTGTGTGGAATTTGTCCCTCCGCTCGTGTAAACCATTTAGGCTCATACAAAGTGACCTTGTAAAGATTGTGGTTCATTGGATCACGTAGCTGGAACGAGTTTTCCTTTGTATTTTGAAATATTGAAATAAGTGTGACCTTTACCGTGGGCCTAATAAGTATTGCATTCGTTATTGTACAACACACACACACACACACACACAAAACACACACACTCTCTCTTCTCTCTCTCTCTCTCTCTCTCTCTCTCTCTCTCCTCTCTCTCTCTCTCTCTCTCTCTCTCTTAATTTGATCTTTGTTTTCTTTCCTTTTACCCCCAGGGCTGGGTGGAAAAAAGCATTTGTATTGCTTACCTCATTACCCTGGTAAAGTAAAATTTCGTTCGTTCGTTTCTCTCTCTCTCTCTCTTCTCTCTCTCTCTCTCTCTCTCTCTCTCCATACCAAACCTTCCTGCCTAATGCAGACGCACAAGTATGTCAACAGACACTTATATAGCTAGAAGCACACTGGCGTTCACACCTTTTTTTAATTCGCTCTCATCTGTCCCATGTACGTACGTACGTACGCACACCGGTGCGTATGGGGGGAAAAAAGGTTAAGAGAGGCAGCGTTCACTGATCATCTTGCCCGTCAAAATAGGTCAGACCCGAACCGTGTTTTCAGAAAAAAAAAGTTCTGATGTGTCTTTCCCAGACTCACTTTCAGTCTGTTCCAAATGGCTGGCATTTGGAACCAAAGGAACAGTTGAACGGTTGTTTTGTTTTTTTTTGTTTGTTTTTTTTTTGCTGTCCCAACCTCTGCGCCACCTCAGAGGCAGTGCACCCACGCCGCTCATTCCGACACCCCGTCCACAGACGCAGGCCGGTCGGCCCCAGCCCGCAGCCCCAGCACCGGCAATCCACAGGGAGCAGTCACAGGGAGCAGTCAATGTCAGGTCGTCAAGAAGCAACCCACCGGAGGAGACACTGCACTGCTGCCGAGTCACTTCGGTGGTGTTAGTGGCGCCTGTTCTGATCTAACATACGCAGGACACCACCTACTAAGCCCCCTACTGACGACAATAATTGCTTAGTCGCGGAGCCGGCGTGAGTGAGCTCTCCCTCCGGAGGGCGCCACCACGTCCGTCCAACGACAGCCCCCATAGACTCGCCGATACTGGTGACCCCGACGGAACCAAACCAAGGCCATAGACGTGGAGAGGACATCGAAATTGAGGTCACCATGAGAGCAGGGCATGAAGGGCCACAGAATCTGAGACATTTTTTTTAATAATTTTTTTAATGCTGATCGATGAGAATGAGGATGATTAAGATGATGCTACGGATTTCCATTTCGGTCTGAGACTACATGACAGGGCTGTACTCTAAGCTTCCTTTCATAATATATCCCGGCGTCAACCAGGCCCGAGAGATACAGGCACCTGCAATGGTGGTCAGGAAATTTGAGCAACACTCTCAGAAAGCATCCATTAAGTGGATGAAACTCGACTGTGTGGTCCCAGTCTCCCCAACTGAGCCCGCAGCAAACTCAACTCTGGGTAGGAGCTGGTCGGGGCAGAAAAACCCACATGACTCTGATGGGAATCGAACCCACGACCTCCCAGCCGGGAGTTCGCCACGCTAACCACTTCGCCACGGCGGCTGGTACAGTTGAACGTTTCAGTTTTCATTCCTTTATACTTTTATTTTACTTTTCTTAACCAATAAAGCGGAGAGTGAGGTAATTCAGATGAACATAGCATTAAAGACATCTTGTTTTTTTCAGGTGGAGACCCGTCAAAGAGGAGATAAACACAGCTACAGTTGCCTATACTCAGTTCCTCGAGTCAGTGTTGCTGTTTCTCTCTTTCTCTCTGTCTCTCCCCCATTCGCAGTCATCCTGTTTCTGTCCCGCTCTGGCACCGGCAATCAATGAAGACCACCACTCTCTGGCATGATGCAGCACAGTCAGCACATACACCGCGCCTCACTGACCTCAGGATGACCTGGGCCACCACTGCTGACTGAGGTCTGGGCGGAGAGGTGGGGTGGGGGTGGAGGTAGGGACAGCAGAGGGGTCAGGTAGTAGTAGGGGGAGGGACGGGGGGGGGGGGGGGGGACAGTCCTTGAAAACGATCAACATGCATGTACGTTGTCGTTGTTGTTTTTGTTTTTGTTGTTGTTGTTAGTGTGTGTGTGCGTGCGTGCGTGCGTGCGTGCGTGCGTGCGTGCGTGCGTGCGTGGTGTGTGCGTGCGTGCGTGCGTGCGTGCGTGCGTGTGCGTGTGTGTGTGTGTGTGTGTGTGTGATCTGCCAAATTTGTCATTACTTTAGAGTCAATCGTAAACGGTTTGTTCCCTATTATCATTTCCAGCAGCAGCAACAGTAGTAGTAGTAGTAGTAGTAGTAGTAGTAGTAGTTAGTAGTAGTAGTAGTAGTAGTTGTTGTTGTTGTTGTTGTTGTTGTCGTAGTAGTAGAAGCAATAGTAGTAGTAGTTGGTGGTGGTGGTGGTGGTCGTCGTCGGTGTGTGTGGTGTGTGTGTGTGTGTGTGTGTGTGTGTGTGTGCGGCGGCGCGCGCGCGCGTGTGTGTGTGATCTGCCAAATTTGTCATTACTGTAGAGTCAACCGTAAACGGTTTGTTCCCTGTTATCATTTCTAGCAGTAGTAGAAGTAGTAGTTGTAGTAGTAGGAGTAGTGGTGGTAGTAGTAGTAGTAATAATAGTGGCAGTAGTAGTTGTTGTACAAGCAGCAGCAGCAGCTGGGATTGGTGTTTGAGGGGAGGGGGTGGCCGGGATGGGGAGGTGATAGGTGAGAGAGGAATGGCATATATGTGCAGGATAGTGTAGATCACCAAGTGCCATTTCCTTGTTCTGAAGTGACCGGGAAAGCGGACAGTGGCTACAGCAGGCTCCATGTGTAGCTTCAGACATGGACAGCACTGGACACAGACCGGCAATGTCCAGTCAGGTTTTTTTCTTTTATAACTAAGCCGACCGTACAGGCCATATGATGGCTGCGGGCAAGTTATAAAGGGACTTGTGTACAAAATGTTCAAACTAACATTCAACATTCTGACATTAAAAGGCTAAGAACAATATTGTTACCATCGTTTTGTGGAGCGGTACACAGTTCGCGCAATTTCAAAAGCAAAGCAAAGGATGCTGTATGCGGCAATGGCTACCAGTCATACCGGCTTAGTTATATGAGAAGGGGGGGGGGGGGAGGAGGTGGGGAAGGGGGGGTGTCCGAAGGGGGAGTTTGTGGGTCAATACCCAGAGGCGAAAGGGGAGAAACGCGCCAAAAATGTTATTTTTTGCCAAGCGAGGCGAGATCCTGAAGTTGTTTTTTTTTTCTTTCAATTCTGAGACTGAGAGACCATTTTCAGAGTCAGAGCCAGAGAGGTCAGGTCAGCAGTGTAGACAGACCCGTCGCAAGAATGAGTTTAAGGAATGGCTGTGAGAGGAGAGACAAAAGGCCACTGTAGCAGCAGCACTCCCGTCTAATTTGGAACCATCAGTTTAAAAAAAAAGAAAGAAAAAAACTGAAAGTTTGAATTTTCTGACTAGATGTGCGAAGACGACGTTTGTTAATCTACTCTCATGTATCTCTCTAATCAGTTGAGACTTTGTTAATTTATTCTCAATGTATCTTTCTAATCAGTTGAGACTGAATCTCCAAAGAACAGGGCAAATGATTGCAAGTTTTGGCATTATCTCGTCGTGTTTGCTGCAGGATTTTTGTGTTATTCTAATCTGCTCAAAAGCTTTGCCGTGGCTCATATACTCCAACACAGTGCAACTGTGACTCACGAGGATATAACTGCTCTGTTTATCAAATATATAATGACTTTGAGATGTGACGTAGTCCATAGTTCTCATTTATTTGGTTTGTTCAGAAGTTCCAATTTTGCTAAATGTTCACAGAAGAAGGGCAATTTTTCGTTTGGTGATTTATTTCGGTGCTTTATTGGAGTCAAACTATTCATGTTTTGAACTCCAAAGTAGCATGAACTCAAAACCCATCCTGACGCCACCTTTTACCAGAAAGTGATTCGATTTTTTCACACAAACACGTGCACACACACACACATACATACACACACACGCGCGCGCGCGCATGCGCACAGAACACACACACACACACACCACACACACACACACACAACCACACACACAGCAACACACACACACAGCACGACGCACGCACACGCATACACACACACACACACACACACACACACACACACACACACACACACACACACACACACGCACACACACACACACACACACACACACACACACACACACACCTGTCCATCTATCTATCTGTCTGCTTGTCCGTCTATCTGTCTGTGTGTCTGTGTGTCTGTCTGTCTGTCTGTCTGTCTGTCTCTCTCTCTCTCTCTCTCTCTCTCTCTCTCTCTCTCTCTCTCTCTCTCTCCATGTAGCCGCAATAACACAGGACGTGCACAATCAACCACTAGAATTTGTAATGCCAGGGGTTTCTGTCTCATACTGTTGACGCCTGAGGAGACATCCAGTTCAAGACGCTCCGTACAAAACGACCGCTGATGGGGGTCCACAACCATACCACAGGATAACTCCGCTCAAGCTGCTGGGAATGTCGCAATGTTAGCAACCACACACAGATTTTGTGTTTCTCTCTAATTAAAGAAAAACTTCACAAATCATACGATTTAATGTTAGCATCTTGGCCAATGTACCACACCTACTTAAACGGACTCTGGACCTCATATAAACATGACCGTTTTTAAGTTGTTTATCTTTGTTTTCGGTGAACATTACGAACTAATTGCTATGTGTGACTTCTGATCCATAATGAACTAATCTTGAAAAGTGTGTGGAATAAATCCGCAAAACAACATGGACAAACAAATCACAAGACTAAACACGACGCGTTTCGACCTTTCGGGTCTTCTTCAGGAAAGATAAACAACACTCAGGACAACGAAAATGAAGAACAAGCAATCACATATCTTGTCAAATTCAGCGCAAGATGGACGTTGAATGAACTGTCCTTCCCATGGAAATGTCATAGAAGGAACACAGCAAGGCCATGGAAGAGACCAAACAGATTCACAGGGACAGACAGGCAGTGTACAAGACAACGAAGGCAATGACGTACGTGCGTTGCTGACGGCGAAACTGTCGGTGACGTCCAGAATGGAAGTCTCATTACGAAGTCGGAATCGGTGTTTGTGGGCGAAGTCGGAGTTGTAGAGATGCACCTCGTGCAAGAAAGCCGTCAACACCTGAACCGTGTTGTTGTCAAATATTCCACCTGGATCCAACAAACAAACAAATAAACAAACCTTGATCAGTCTAACAAATCATGGAGTTAATACACATGAAAATCACTAATCGTGTAAATAATTACATCAGCAGCTTAAAAAAAAAAATTCGTTCATTTCTTTGTAAATTGCTTTATCTTTTACGTAATTCAATTTCTAAAGGTTATTTGCAGTTTTATTTACTTATCATTTGCTTGATTCTTCTGATAAACAAATCAAACCAAAATAGAGATGTGCTGAGAGCAACACTACATGCATGTCGTGATCCATTTTGTCTTGATTACATTGCTCTTTTTGCTTTGTTAGAGAGAGAGAGATTTCAGCTGTCTTAAGGGATTTATTAGGCATTAGTCCTTTGTGCGAAAATAATTATTTCTCCCCCCCCCCCCCATCTCTCTCGTTCCGTCCCTCTCTCTCTCTCTCTCTCTCTCTCTCTCTCTCTCTCCCTCTGTGTGTGTGTGTGTGTGTGTGTGTGTGTGTGTGTGGTGTGTGTGTGTGTGTGTGTGTGTGGTGTGTGTGTGTGTGTGTGTGTGTGTGGTGCGCGCGTGCGCATGGGCGCGTGCGTGCACCCACAAGAGAACGCCAAAAGACTGATAGAAATGTTCAGAATATTTGAACCTTTTGCCCTTCTTCTTGAGACTGTAATGACAAACTACAGCAAGGGCTCTGGGTCGGCCAACAAATTGGACACTCTTTCCATTTCTCTCTTCCACAACTGTTCTCTCTCTCTCTCTCTCTCTCTCTCTCTCTCTCTCTCTCTCTCTCTCTCTCTCTCTCTCTCTCTCTCTCTCTCTCTCTCTCTCTCTCTCTCACACACACACACACAACTATTATTCTCTTTCTTCCTCATTCATGATGTGTGGTCAGCACTCCTTTAGAATTTTCACTTGCGTTCACCGGTGCTGATAGCACGTATCACTTGTATGCGAATGATTTTACATCGGTCGTCACTTACACACTCGCTCGCGCGCCTGCACAAACACACACACACACACACACACACACACACACACACACACACACACACACACACACACACACACACATTCAATTCAATTCAATTCATTCAATTCAATTCAATTCAATTCAAATTTAATCCTTTGACCCCTGTTGGGCATGGAGGATACAAATGTAACAAAGAGAAATACGAAACTCACTCAGAACAATGTGTGAACATAGTTGCGAAATGCTGAATTCTGGTGAACTGTAATGATCTCATTAAACAATCTTCCCATTTTTTAGAACTTACTAAATTCAAAAAATGCGTCTTCCTTTTTGAAATAAATTACAAAAGTTGAAAACAGACTTTGGTTTTAGATATTTTTTAGGGATGAATTTTTCACGAAGTTCATTATATTTTGGACATTCCATGATGCAATGAAATTCATCTCCAATTTCACCATTTCACAGTTACGACAAATACCAATTTCTTGAACATTATGGTGTCTTCCAATTTCAATTTGCAATTTATGGTTACTGCATCTAAATTTAAATAAAGATAAACATAAATATCTGGTAAGGTAGAAATATAATGTTCTTTTCCAAAGACAGTCTTTACACTTTTATAGAATACACACTTGTTGCTGTTTTCAAGAGAACTGCGCCAATCACGAGCATAATTATTTTGCAACTCCTTTTTAACACACTTACATAAGTTACTTCTGTTTGTGAATGAATGAGATTCCCAAACACAATCAAAACCAGTTTCAAATAAAATGCTTTTAACATAACTAAGCCATGGTGAAACGAAAATTCCTTTTGTATATAGTTCATGTAAGATATTATATACTTTGTTTGAATACTTCATGTAAGATATTATATACTTTGTTTGAATACACACACACACACACACACACACACACACACACACACACACACACACACCACACATACACCACAAACACACATACTCTCTCTCTCTCTCTCTCTCTCTCTCTCTCTCTCTCCACACACACACACACACACACACACACACACACACACACACACACAACACACACACTCATACACACACACACCTCATACATACAAGAATGCTGCTGTACATGCGTTACAGTCTTTTACTTCTGGTCTGTTTGTTAATCACAGAAGTTTGTCCTCATGCACTAAGAATGCCCAAGTAATGATTGCCTTCTTTTTTCCTGTAGAATATTTTTAAAAATCACCAGTTTTGTGGTCCAGTTAGGGTTTGGATTGGACTTGGGTGCTATCATACAGTATTAACTGTAACCATAGTCTGAGGGGAGGGTTGGGGATTGTGTGTTACTACTATGGAACTACTGGCAGCACACTATGTTTCTCTTCATGTTCGATGCTAAAAGATAAAAAATAAAAGAAATACATCTAAAATGTTCAAAGCCCAAGGTAGGCATCCACATTGAAATAAAAACTAATTTCATCTACTCCATTAACCAAAAAAAAAAAAAAATTAAATAAATAAGGCGACGCCACTACGTGCTCCGACGAAGAAGGAAGACAGTTTCGTGTGTTGTCCGAGCCTTCGTCAGAGACATTGACATAACCTTTATCACAGTTTGTTCGACATTTTGACAGAGAACTTTTGAGAGCCTTTTTTTTCATTTTTTTCTTTTTTGTTTGTTTTAAAAGCAGTCATGTGTGTGTTGGTTTTTTTATGTTGCATCCTGAATCTTTTTTTCTTCTTTTTAATGAATCATGTTTTATTTGAAAACAAAACACAAGTTACAAACAAGGACTACAAAACGCATAAGATGATAATTACAACAACAAAACATTGTCATCATGATCATCATCATAATGATCGTAATCATCCTCATCGTCATCATCCATTAATGAGCATTATAATGTGTTTCTTTGTGAAATCACTTTTGAGACTCTTTGTCAGAGTTGATAAAAAAATCTTTGGCATGGAATTGTCTGATACTTTGACAGATACTTTTTTCAGAGAGACTAACAAAGACTTCGTGAAAGTCTTTACAAGAGACTTTGTCGGAGACTTTTTGAAGACTTTGACTGTGACTTTGTCGGAGATTTTGTCACAGAGTTTGGCAGACTTGGTCATAGCTTTTGTCACAAGACTTTGCGGAAGATTGTGTCAGAGGCTTTGTCAGAGCCTTTGTCAGATACTTTGTCAGATACTTTGTCAGAGCCTTTGTCAGAGCCTTTGTCAGAGCCTTTATCAGAGCCTTTGTCAGAGACTTTGTCAGAGCCTTTGTCAGAGACTTTGTCAGAGACTTTGTCAGAGCCTTTATCAGAGCCTTTGTCAGAGACTTTGTCAGCGCCTTTGTCAGAGACTTTGTCAGAGACTTTGTCAGCGCCTTTGTCAGAGACTTTGTCAGAGCCTTTGTCAGAGCCTTTATCAGAGCCTTTGTCAGAGACTTTGTCAGAGCCTTTGTCAGCGCCTTTGTCAGAGCCTTTGTCAGCGCTTTGTCAGAGACTTTGTCAAAAACTTTGTGACACTTCGTCGCAGCCTTTGTCACATACTTTGCAGGAGATTGTTTCAGACACTTTGTCAGAGGCTTCGTCTGAATGGATCGAGCAGCAGTGCTTCTCTTTCTAACTGTTTTTTGTTTTTTACATCGATGGTCTCTCGGTCACTATCAGCCTTGTTTCATCAGTCGCCCACTCTGCCTCGTGCATTTGTTTTCTTTCAGTTTACTTCCATGTCCGCAGTTCTGTATCCATTGACGATGTTCCCTGACCCCCTTCTTCTTCGACAGACAAAGCGGGTCACTCATCCCTCGACAGTCTCCCCCATGTGAGGTCGTAGAGCCCCTGCCCCGCCTACCTCTCCTTTCCTCACTCTTCAATCTCCCGGCGGCACCCGAGTGCTGTGGGGATTTATGGGCAGCTTGAAATGAGATGGGCTATCAGGCTTGGTCTGCTTCTATTCCGTCGTCCAATTATCCCCCCTGTGTGGAAGAAGCTACGGGTCAGCAAAGGGGACGTTCATACATTGCAAAAAAAAAAAAAAAAAAAAGCTTAGAGCAGTGTAAACGCATACACACACACACACACACACACACACACACACACACACACACACACACACACGCACACACACACTCGCACGCACGCACGCACTCACACACGCACGCACGCACACACTCACACACGCACGCACGCACGCACACGCGCACACACACGCACGCACACACACACGCACGTGCACACACACACACACACACACACACACACACACACGCACTCTCTCTCTCTCTCTCTACTCTCTCTCTCTCTCACACACACACACACACACACACACACACACACACACACACACACACACAACACCCATGTACTCACGCACACGCGTGTGCGCGCGAGCGCTGATGGATTGTGTCGTGACAACAAGATTTCTCCATGCGAGAGAGAGAGAGAGAGAGAGAGAGAGAGAGAGAGAGAGAGAGAGAGAGAGAGATCCAGTTTAGCCCATTACCACAGAATTTAAGAGAAGACCCGAGAACAGACTGAAATAAGGTGTAACGCTTGACTCGTTGGCTCTGTAGTAGTGACTCCATAAAATGGCTTTTGTAAATTGATATTTTTTTCACTAAGAAAATGACAAACACTCTTTCGCCTCTCCGTGTAAAAATGTGCGTGCGTGCGTGCGTGTGTGTGTGTGTGTGTGTGTGTTGTGTGTGTGTGTGTGTGTGTGTGTGTGTGTGTGTGTGTGTGTGACAGACAGACAGACAGACAGAGACAAAGACACACAGAGAGACAGAGAGAAAAAGAGAGAGAGAAGAGAGAGACAGAGACAGAGAGATGGGGGTCTGGAGGTTTGAGGAGTGAGAGGAACGAGGCAGAAGCAGGGGAAAGAAAGTGTGTGTGTGTGTGTGTGTGTGTGTGTGTGTGTGTGTGTGTGTGTGTGTGTGTGTGTGTGTGTGTGTGATCTTGCAGGGGGTCGGTGGGGGAAGGATGGGGGTAGGAGTATTTAGGGCTGTGACGTAGGGGAAATAGTGGAACGCAGAGAGAGAGAGAGAGAGAGAGGGGGGGGGGGAGGGCTCATAACAAAACGTATTCTGGCATGTAGTTTGACTCGATATTGGAGCGTTTAAATGAAGCGGACTAACTCATATTGTTGCATATTGTTGATCTCTTTTTTGCATCATCAAGCCTAGCTAGCCAGCCAGGCTCCAAGATTTCTTTCCATGTTGATAACTCTCTCCTTACATTTAGCAGATGTTGTTTTCCCCATTGCATTTATTCTGCCCTTCGCTGGCTGCTTAGGAGGCTGTAAGGTTTTGTTATTCTCCTCATGGTGGTGAGAATGGCACAGAGTTGTATGTGGCCTCTCTCATTTTGATTCCCTTTTAACCAATGATGAGCCAACACACAGAACCGAACTCCAGTGAAAAGTGTCATCCAGGAAACGTGTGACAAGGGAACGAATCTTTCTGTCTTTAACACAAAGGCTGATATTCCCACGGGCTGCCAGTTAGGGTGTATACAATGTATATGTTCACGCCTTCCTCCTAAACCTCATTTTCTGTTTGTCTCCATCCCTCAGTCGCTTTTGATCATGGCTATAAACATTTACGACTTCTTTGTCTTAAAGACTGAAGAAAAGCTAGCCTGCCTTTTTGTTTGTCTGCTAGTTTTCACTGGCAGCCAGATGGAGTAAGAGCAATGCAAAAGTGAACATAGGGAGGCCGTCAATAGAGGAGAGTTTGTGCCTTGAATCAATTAAAACTGTGGTTAAAATTGTCCTCAGGAATCCGATGTCAAACTAGCAGCGAAACAGCTTTATCACTGGAACCAAACATGGCATTACATTTTTGTTGCTTCGTTCATTTCTGTGCTTGTTTTCTTTCCCTCTAATTCTTTTTAACTTCTTTCTCCACTCCCCTTTTTAACTTCTTTCTCCACTCCCCTTTTTGTTTGAACATTCTTCAGCCATCCTCTCTGTCTGCAATTTCCTTTCCCGCTTTTTTGATTTGCTAGCCTCCATCAAAGAGGCTCCAAACTGCTCCATCACTGTCTGCCTCTAGAGCTCTTCCCTCCTCCTTCAGCAACACTGGCTGGCTTGAAATCACGGGCCGGGCCAGGTCATCAAGTTCTCTCCCCCTTTCACTTCTTTTATTCTGTCCACGTAAAGCAACCTGCGCTCATAACATCGGGGGTGGAGAATCACGCATGGCGGAGTATCATGAGGAAACGTGGGGGTACTGCCATGATAACGCTCTATTGCCTCATTCCTGAACGGCCTTATGGCACAACCAATGTTAGGTAGGTACTCAAGGTCTGACCAGCGCGTTAGGCTAATGCGCAGGTCATTTATCTGCCTAAGTCGTAGCCACGAGACCCTCTTCTTACATAAATAATCTTAGTCATTAATTCGTTTATACATCAGCTTAAATCATGCGCAATGCGGTCTCAAAACTTAGCAGATGTGGTGTTGACTAGTCCATACGCAGTGGCACCTCCTTGATGAGACTGAAACTAAACGGCCTGATGCCTCGCTCATGGTCTAGTACGCTGGACAGAAAATGAGGTACCGGACTGAGGATCATGTGACTGGTGAGATGGACCACCTGAGAGCCGAGGTCTTTCAGGGGACAATGTGCTACATGACCCAAGTCTGTAGCCAGCATGTGCCAAAACCTGTCAAAGGCAACAGTTCGCCCAGAATTTCAAAGAAATGAATGGAATTAAGCAGTGAAACAGACAGGATTTCTTGCAATTCCTCTACTTCAAAAATATGATGAGCTACTTAACTGAAATATTGACGATATATACGCTCCGATGGAAGTGTCAGTGATTCCATCTGATACGCCACTTCCACAACAAAACTCAAGATAACATACATCTAGTAAGCTTAACTGGAGCAAGCCATGTTGACAAGAAAGCCGCCGATTGAAAAGATAATATTCATCTCAGCGTGTACGAGTTTACGACCTATCAATCAAGAGCACAGCAGTACAACAAGCATTTTGAAAGGGGTGGTGGGATAGGAGAAGAAGACACTAAATACAAATAAATGAAGTGAAAAAGACACAACAACAACAAACAACAACAACAACGTTAGGAAGAGTGTAGAACTCAAGAAAACTTCAGAAAAGAGGAATTTCTTTTAGCGCTAACTATCAGACTGGCAGTGACACTGTTTATGCACCCGCCGATTACCTGTCTACTGACAGGTCTGAACGGACTCTGTGCCTAGTGTAGAGCAGCACAAACGTGGGTATGGCTGTGTGTCTACTGACAGGTCTGAACGGACTCTGTGCCTAGTGTAGAGCAGCACAAACGTGGGTATGGCTGTGTGTCTACTGACAGGTCTGAACGGACTCTGTGCCTAGTGTAGAGCAGCACAAACGTGGGTATGGCTGTGTGTCTACTGACAGGTCTGAACGGACTCTGTGCCTAGTGTAGAGCAGCACAAACGTGGGTATGGCTGTGTGTCTACTGACAGGTCTGAACGGACTCTGTGCCTAGTGTAGAGCAGCACAAACGTGGGTATGGCTGTGTGTCTACTGACAGGTCTGAACGGACTCTGTACCTAGTGTAGAGCAGCACAAACGTGGGTATGGCTGTGTGTCTACTGACAGGTCTGAACGGACTCTGTGCCTAGTGTAGAGCAGCACAAACGTGGGTATGGCTGTGTGTCTACTGACAGGTCTGAACGGACTCTGTGCCTAGTGTAGAGCAGCACAAACGTGGGTATGGCTGTGTGTCTACTGACAGGTCTGAACGGACTCTGTACCTAGTGTAGAGCAGCACAAACGTGGGTATGGCTGTGTGTCTACTGATAGTCTGAAGACTCTGTGCCTATGTAGAGCAGCACAAAGTGGTATGCTGTGTGTCTACTGAAGGTCTGACGGACTCTGTGCTAGTGTAGAGCAGCACAAACGTGGGTATGGCTGTGTGTCTACTGATAGGTCTGAACGGACTCTGTACCTAGTGTAGAGCAGCACAAACGTGGGTATGGCTGTGTGTCTACTGACAGGTCTGAACGGACTCTGTGCCTAGTGTAGAGCAGCACAAACGTGGGTATGGCTGTGTGTCTACTGACAGGTCTGAACGGACTCTGTGCCTAGTGTAGAGCAGCACAAACGTGGGTATGGCTGTGTGTCTACTGACAGGTCTGAACGGACTCTGTGCCTAGTGTAGAGCAGCACAAACGTGGGTATGGCTGTGTGTCTACTGACAGGTCTGAACGGACTCTGTGCCTAGTGTAGAGCAGCACAAACGTGGGTATGGCTGTGTGTCTACTGACAGGTCTGAACGGACTCTGTGCCTAGTGTAGAGCAGCACAAACGTGGGTATGGCTGTACAAGGGGTGGCCAGAATGGGCAAAACAGGAGAATGTCACTGAGGGGCACGGAAAATGACTTAAAGGTGAGAGACGTGCCAATATCTCAAGGTATAGTTTCGATCACACACACACACACAACACACACACACACACACACACACACACACACACACACACACATATATATATATATATAATAGATAGATAGATAGATAGATAGATAGATAGATAGAAGAGAGATAGACAGACAAACAGATATATAGATAAATATGGTTAATCAGTGGAAGATTACTTTTCCTAGGAGACTCAAGTAAAGGCTGTTCACAATTCTTAGCTGCCGTCTGCTCTTGTGTGACTGACCATGCTTGGGTTCTTAGCCAGTAGAGCTGACCACTCTGACTGTTGACACCTTTCGACTGCCACCGCATCTTTAACTTAAGCTTCGGCTAAAAGATTTCCCCCTACATTTAACATCGTTAACATTATGAATGTAGTCTTTTAGCAGCTTATTTCCTTACCACTCTTTGTTTTTTTTTTCGTTTTACTTTTCTAACCTTCGCTGGCTGCGATAGGGTCCTGTTGGATTCTGTTGTGTTGTTGTTGTTGTTTAACCGTTGCTGGTGAGAATACCACAGAACTATAGACTGTGATGTAGCTCCATTTGATACCAAGGGAGCACAGACACATTCAGACGTGTCACTCTGACGAATCGGAATCAGCGGAGCAGCAGGCAGTAGGAAACGTTCTGTCTTCAAGATGGATTGCGACCGTATCCATATGCTGCTAGCCAAGGATGTTATATATACAATCTATTTTCCTGATTTTTTATTCCCATTTTCTTTCTTTCCCCGTCCCCACCCCCCTCATCCCCCCTTCCTCCCCCTCCCCCCCCCCCCCTCCCTTCCGCCCTTTTTAATCTTCAAATCATTCAAATGAGGGAGGATCTTTATACACGGAAACAGTCAACAGGGGAATCAGTGAATTTTTTCCCTTTGGACAGTGGGTATGGGTGGAGATTGGGGAGGGGGGGGGGAGGGGGTAACGAGGCCTGGATCTGATAGAGGCCGATGAGCGTTTTCATCGTGGTTTTTGTTGTTGTTTTGTTTGTTTTTGTTGGTTTACATTGTTTTTGTTGGTTTACATTGTCCTTTTTTTTTTTTTTTTTTTTTTTTTTGCTGTCCCATCTTCTGTGCCACCTCAGTGGCATTGCACCCACGCCGCTCATTCCGACTCCTCTGTCCACAGCCACAGTCTGGTCAGTCCCGCCGCAGCCCCGGCACCGGCAATCCACAGGGAGCAGTCAATGTCAAACCGTCAAGAAGCAACCCACCGGAGGAGACACTGCACTGCTGCCGAGTTACTTCGGTGGTGTTCAGTGCTGCCTGTTCTGATCTAACATACGCAGGACATCGCCCATCTACTGAGCCCACGATGAGCGAATTTTAAGCAACGGACTGCACCTCCACGGATGAGCGAGGAAACAAAATGCTAGCCATGATCTAAAAAGATAATTAAACGCACTGTGGCTATTATTTAAATGGCATATATAGCGGGAGAATGGCCGTGGCTAGGAAATCACTGCTGGGTGCAGCAGACCCCCCTCCAACCGTCGTCATTGATGGGTACAACTTGGAAGCTGTGGACAGCTTCACCTACCTCGGGTCCTCCATCTCCAGCTCGCTCTCCATCGATGCAGAGGTGAACCAGCTTATTCCTCCGCGTCTTTATAAGCATGCCTAGGTATGTGCAAAGCTCTTCGCCTACGCCATTGTATACATGATTGTGTTGAAAGTTGGTTGATTTTGTTCAGAAAAACTGCGTCTATACTTTGCTCATATTATTTCCTTAATAGTGGGATGGTTTGCTGATATTTGCGTAATTCTATTTCTATTCTGTTGATATTATTTACGGAGCCAATTGTATTTCTTCGCAGAAGTGCAAGTTCACTCTTTTTCTGACAGAATTGTCCCCGGCTGCACAGTTGCGATCCTCCCATGCGCGCAATACAATTTACATGAATTTTCTAGTTCTGTTGACAGATCTCTCTCTCCTCTCTCTCTCTCTCTCTCTTCTTTGTATCTCTCTCTCTCTGTTTCATCTCTCTCTCTCTCTCTCTCTCTCTCTCTCTCTCTCTCTCTCTCTCTCTCTCTCTCTCTCTCTCTTTCGAGACTACTACCAAACAAATCTCTAACTTTCAATAACACGAGGCACTCGTGTATACGCAAGTTCTCGTGTCAACTTCCTACGGCAGTCTGAAATTGATTCTCGTTTTTAATTCACCTCTGAAGAAGAAGAAATTCCCGCGCTAATGTCTCGGGGCACGATGGAGTATGCGGGAAGGGACAGTGATGGGGGATAGGGGAATGCGGTGTGTGCAGAAAGATAGGACAAGGGTGGGGAAGTAGACACGTGGGAAATTAGACACTGAGGGTCTGGGAAGGTGATGTTGGGAGGCCTGTTCTCAATAAAAGCGTGGGGCGTTTATGTCAAGGCCCTCTGGTGACCCCGTATAGTCAAATGCTGCTTTGGCTCTCAGGAAATGCAGGACAGACATACAAAGACAGTGGGGAGAGGGAGAAGGGAAGGTGTGTGCGTGCGTGCGTGCGTGCGTGGTGTGTGTGTGTGTGTGTGTGTGTGTGTGTGTGTGTGTGTGTGTGTGTGTGTGTGGAGGGGGGAAGCTGTTAAGCGAGTGGTGATAGGTGTGGTGGTGAGGGTAGGCAGCATCTCTTCTGCATACGGTGAGTGTATTTGATGGACATGGATCTGCGATTTAAATCGAAAACATCTTAATGGGGCTGTTTGGTTCTGAAGGCTGATTGCGTGTCCGCAATGATTTCTGTCGTAAAATAGCTGTTCAGTGTGAATGAATGAGGGTCTGAATGGTGTATGAAAGCTCAATGAGTATATTTCAACCAGAACTGCGCTATATTATTTATTATCATTATGTATGACAGCGCATTGAGTATATTTCCACTAGACCTACGATAGACTATTTATTTTTATCATTATTATTATTATTATCATTATAATTATTATTATTATCATTATTATTATTATTATCGTCATCGTCATCGTCATCATCATCATCATCATTATCATCATCATCATCATCATCATCATCATTGTTAATGTTGTTGTGGTGGTGGTGGTCAAACCGATGAGGGTGAGATCTTTTAGCGCAGAATTCTTTGAAGCGGGTGTTGTTCGCACTAAACAAGTGACTTCAAAATACATTTGCTTCCTCCTGATAATTCAAATGTTTCATCCGGTGAATTCTGTTTCTAGTCACGGTCTGTCGTATACATGTCTAGATTGCTCAGAGGACCTGTGTCTGGCAGTGGCAGGCTTGAAACACAGGGGCGGTCCATGAGACAACAATGTAGCTTTGTTGGCGGGCAATACAGGGTTTCTGCCTCACAGCAGTCTAGCTTCACTGGCGGGAAATACAAGGTTTCCACGTCACAGCAGTGTGGCCTGGTTGGTGAGAACTATACGGCTTTCACGTCACAACAATGTACCTTTGTTTGCCGAAAATGTGGAGTTTCCACGTCACAGCAGTGTAGCTTGTTTAACGAGAAATACAGGGTTTAATGTCACTGCTGTAAAGTTTGGTTCCAGAATGAAATATAGGGTTTCTACGTCACAGCAGTGTAGCTTGTTTAGCAGGAAATATGGTTTTCATATAACAACAGTGTAGCCTGATTAATGTGAGTTTCTACGACACAACAGTGTAACTGGAATGGCTGGAAATACAGGGCTTTTATGTCACAGTAGCGTGGGTGGATTGGCTGGAAACGTAGGGTTTCCAAGTTATAGCAGTGTAGCTATGTTGGCTGGGAACATGATTTCCGCATCACAACAAGTGTAGCTTTATTGCTGGGAAATCCAGGACTTCGACGTCACAGAAGTGTGCCTTGGTTGGAGGGAAATGCAGGTGTTTCCATGTAACAACCGTGTATCGTGGCTGATGGGAGTTTCCATGTCACAACAGTGTCGCCCGGATGGCGGGAAATACGGGTTTTCATGTCACAGTAGTTTAGCTTGAATGGCAGGACCATAATGTTCCCGTGTAATACCAATGTAGCATGGTTGGTGGAAAATATCAGATTTCTACGTCAAAATAGTTTAAACTTGGTCAGCGGGCACATCACAGCTTTGCAGTTAGGCTGACAAGAAAGGAAAGGTTTCCACTTCACAGCAGTGACTCTTGATGACGTAAAGCACGGTGTGATGTTCATCAGAACGGTGAAGCATGATTAGCGGGAAACAAGGGTTTCTGCATCATAATAGTGTAATTTGCTTAACGGAGAGTTTGGGCTTTCCACACCAAGACATTGTGCTTTAGTTGGCAGAAAATAAGGCTTTACCACACTAAGAGAGTGAAGTTTAGTTGGCAGAAAATAAGGCTTCCCACGCCAAGACAGTGTAGTTTAGTTGGCAAAAAATAAGGCTTCCCACGCTAAGATAGTGACGCTTATTTGGCAGAAAATAAGGCTTCCCACGCCAAGACAGTGTAGTTTAGTTGGCAAAAAATAAGGCTTCCCACGCTAAGATAGTGACGCTTATTTGGCAGAAAATAAGGCTTCCCACGCCAAGACAGTGTAGTTCAGTTGGCAAAAATAAGGCTTCCCACGCTAAGATAGTGTGGTTTAGTTGGCAAAAATAAGGCTTCCCACGCTAAGATAGTGACGCTTATTTGGCAGAAAATAAGGCTTCCCACGCTAAGATAGTGTGGCTTAGTTGGCAAAAGATACAGGCTTCCCACGCTAAGACAGTGTAACTTAGTTGGCAGAAAATACAGACTTCCCACGCTAAGACAGTGTAACTTAGTTGGCAGAAAATACAAGCTTCCCACGCTAAGACAGTGTAACTTAGTTGGCAGAAAATACAGGCTTCCCACGCTAAGACAATGTGACTTAGCTGGCAGAAAATACAGGCTTCCCACGCTAAGACAGTGTGACTTAGTTGGCAGAAAATACAGGCTTCCCACGCTAAGACAGTGTGACTTAGTTGGCAGAAAATACAGGCTTCCCACGCTAAGACAGTGTGACTTAGTTGGCAGAAAATACAGGCTTTCCACGCTAAGACAGTGTGACTTAGTTGGCAGAAAATACAGGCTTCCCACGCTAAGACAGTGTGACTTAGTTGGCAGAAAATACAGGCTTCCCACGCTGAGACAGTGTAACTTAGTTGGCAGAAAATACAGGCTTCCCACGCTGAGACAGTGTGACTTAGTTGGCAGAAAATACAGGCTTCCCACGCTAAGATAGTGTGACTTAGTTGGCAGAAAATACAGGCTTCCCACGCTGAGACAGTGTAACTTAGTTGGCAGAAAATACAGGCTTCCCACGCTAAGACAGTGTGACTTAGTTGGCAGAAAATACAGGCTTCCCACGCTAAGACAGTGTAACTTAGTTGGCAGAAAATACAGGCTTCCCACGCTAAGACAGTGTAACTTAGTTGGCAGAAAATACAGGCTTCCCACGCTAAGACAGTGTAACTTAGTTGGCAGAAAATACAGGCTTCCCACGCTAAGACAGTGTAACTTAGTTGGCAGAAAATACAGGCTTCCCACGCTAAGACAGTGTAACTTAGTTGGCAGAAAATGCAGGCTTCCCACGCTAAGACAGTGTAACTTAGTTGGCAGAAAATGCAGGCTTCCCACGCTGAGACAGTGTAACTTAGTTGGCGGGACATGAAGCTTTCCAGGCCATGGCAGTGTAGCCTAGGTGATGGAAAATACAGGCTTACCACGCCAAGACAGCTCAGCTTAGTTGGTGGAAAATACAGGCTTACCACGCCAAGACAGTTCAGCTTAGTTGGTGGGAAATACAGGCTTACCACGCCAAGATAGCTCAGCTTAGCTGGTAGAAAATACAGGCTTTCCACGCCAAGACAGCTCAGTTAAGTCGATGGAAAATAGAGGCTTACCACTATTGCATAGTGCTGCATATTTTGCGGGAAATAAGGCTTTCCACGCCGCTCAGTTGGAGGGAAAATCTGGATTTCCAAGTCGGGACGGTGTAGCTTGGCAAGTGAGAAACGTAGGTGTTTGACATAAGGACAAAACGTGGAGGGAAAGAGGATTATGGAGTCTAAAAGAAAGGCAAGTATTTGGCTGACGACGTGAGCATTGATTCTAACCGCTCATCACGATTCCATGAAGACTCAGCATGTTTACGACTTTACCATGAGCTGAACAAGATTAAGTGAGTTTTATTGTGTATGTTCGTTCATTTATTTGTTTGTTCGCTTATTCAGTTTCATACCCATTTTGCTACAAAAGCCACATAGCTGAAATTCCACGCCGGTCTGGAGTGTATCTTGAGAAATGTATTTTACAAGGTTCGATATTTATTTCTGACAAAATAAAATCTGTAAAAAAAAAAATAATATTCACGGATTATTCTTTTTTCTTATTCGTGGGTTGACAGAGTGCATTTTCACATAAGCAATAGGTTTTCTATAGCATTTTGGATTCGACATTTCAAAGTATTGCCAATCACGGTCCTCCATGACATTTTCACTCTATACAAACACACTCACATATTGTTGGTTTGTGAAGTGTTAGTTAAAGACTCTCTCTCTCTCTCTCTCTCTCTCTCTCTCTCTCTCTCTCTCTCTCTCTCTCTCTCTCTCTCTCAAAATCCTGTTTAAAAACGAGTCTCTTGAGTTCCAGCAAGCCGTTTCAGCAACGCATTCCCCATGCACCTTACCGCATGTCTTTCGTCTTAACCTGGTAATTGTCTGCCACGTCTTCTCCTTGTACTCACACACATCCAAGCTTTCATGACACACCCCAGAGGCGATCCCTGATCGATTTGCTTCATAATGCTCCTCTCAAACTCCTGTTTTTTTGCTGGCGTGTTGGCGAAAATCAAAGTGTTGCCAGGAATGTCAGATCTTGGGACGCGGTGGAATGAGTGAGCCGATTGGGCAATGCAAAGAAAAAAGAAAGGCAGAAAAAGAGAAACAGGCCATAGACACAGTGAGGGGAGAGTGTGAGAGAGGTTTTGGAAGCGGGTGGGGTGGGTTACTATCAGAGTTTGTTTTTGATCACAGCTTCGCTTCTCTTTAATTATAAGCCCTTAAATCACCCAAGATCACTGGAACGGTGGGTTGACAAAACATGTTTGTGTATTATTAGAGAAATCAATGGACCATGTTTTTCTTTGGAGAAAAAGCAGCTGTGTGAGGTTTAAGAGGCGGGTGGCCGGGGGCGGGGGATGTGGGGGGGGGGGGGGGGCGGTCACTTTCAGACTTTGTTCTTAATCATAGTTTGGCTTTTTTATGTAAACCAAGATAAATGAAACGGTGGTTTGACAGATGTTGGTATATTGGTAGAGAAATCAATTGACCATGTTTTTCTTTGGAGAAAAAGCAGCTGTGTGAGGTTTCAGAAGCGGGTGGCCGGGGGAGGGGGGGGGGGTCACTTTCAGACTTTGTTCTGAATCATAGTTTGGCTTTTTAAAAAAGTTTAAACCAAGATAAATGAAACGGTGGTTTGACAGATGTTGGTATATTGGTAGAGAAATCAATGGACCATGTTTTTCTTTGGGAGAAAAAGCCTGGCGTTATCTTGTGCATACATGGCGTTTATATGATAGCTATGGGTATAAAGCATGTTAATCTGTTGACCTTGGTGCCTCTGTCACTGGGAAGGAGAGAACAGAACGAGGATTGTCGGCCATCTGGTTAGACGATTGACGTGGGGAGGTTGCAGGGCCCACCACTTGTATCAGGATATTTCATAACTGGATTGCTAGTCTTCTTGTGTGCATACAACGCTACACACATACATATCTGTTTCTCTCTTTGCATATTTGCAGGGCCCCTTGTACACTGGTTTTGTTCTACTAAAAGAATTTATTCTGTTGCCATTGATTGCATAGTTTTTAATGCCTGCAAATGAAAAGAAAACGAAAAAAAAAACCCGTGTTTCTCTTTATTTGATGCATTCATACTATCAACACACAGCCATGCACTTGTCAAACATTGGACTATCACACTATGGTACGCTACCTACGTACAAGTTATACTGGCGCTGGCCCTTCTGCGTGTTGTCCACGCCGTGTCGTCACTGTGGCGTGTTCTGCTGACCGGCGATGTGAAGGATGATCTAGGACCGAACAGTCAGCAACATGAGGTCATCAGTCACTCTTCCGATGACACGGCGGTCAACAAAATGTTGAAAGGAGGATTCACCCAGACATAGCAGAACAAATGGTGTGTGCGATTCGTGAGCCGAGTCAGCAAAATAAACAACAGACAGCTGACGTCAGAAGCGACTTGATGTGCCATGAGAAGTGAATTGCACCAGGTGAAGGGAAAGTGTCAGTGTCATCACATCAATCAACGATGTGACGGCCAGCCGGGTGACAACAGCTGTCAGTTGCGGGGAAGAAATGTCATGTGACATGACAGCTGTGTTTACGGACACTGAGCAGAGGAAGGAGACGAGGAAACTGTCTGCGATACTTAAAACGCTGTCAAAATAAACCACATCCATGAACACCAAAATCGACAGATTAGATGACTTCTCGCGACGTGACGGCTTGAGGATGTTCGGGTTACGACAGAGCAGTGACCATGAAGACTTCGACACGTGTGCTTTTGCTGTTGCTGACACTCTTGACAGTGTATCAGGACACAGGACGTGGTGTCAGTAGGACATTGTCCGAGCCCATCGTGTCGGTCAGGCAGGAGGCAGCCAACCCAAACAGATGATAGTGAAACTTAGACAGTGGAGGGATAAAATGTCGATAATCACTGACAGGGACTGTCGAGCTAGACTGGGAGAGAAAAGGGGTGCGTGTGGCCAACGATCAATGATCTGACCTGAAGGCAGACTGTCATCATCAGTCAGGCAAAGAGAGAGGGGAAGACAGCTTACTTTGTAAAACTGACTGTCGGGTCCAAAAGAGCACAGCCCAGGAATCACACCGAGGTCACAGCCACCACCTCAGTAAATCCCAAGATAGCTGGTGACTACGAACGAGCGAGGGGAGGGGAGGGGAAGGGGGGGAGGGAAGGGGTCCAGTCAGCTGATCGTCAGCATGGAGGTCAACGGAACCAGGGCAGCGAAACAGCAAGTGGATACTTCCCCTACTACACGGCACGTGAGGGGGTGCGAAAGTCACTGATTGACACGTGTCGACCTTTCGGTGACTTAGGCGTAAGGCGTGGCAGGTCGGCACGGGATGCACGGGGTCATCGTGACGGTTCGGGCAGAGGGTGACCGCTGACACCGTTGTACGGCTATCTGAGGCAATGACAGGTCACTACGTTCTGCTACTCATTCCAAACAGGACAGGCCTGACCCATCCATCGCCTCGGTTATTCTTCCTGAATGATAGTGTAGAAAAGATTTCAGCAGTATTCTCCATGATTCTGTGAGATGTAGTCCTCCTACAAGGCAGAAACTCGGCGCGATTCTCTGGTGTATAAGCAAACGTTTCAGTCAGTTTGTAACAGAAGTCATTAAAAGGGAAGGTGATGGTATTATTGCTGTTTAAAAGGACAAGGCGTTGTTTAATTTAGATAAAGATATTTTGCCTGTCACATGTTACATTGCACCTGATGGACGTCTAGAATATGATAATAAAGAGATGAAAGATAGCATAGTTATTCTACCGGAAAGCCGGAAGCAAAGTATTGGAAAAGCTGAAGTGTACATTATGATAATGGGTGATGTGAATGCAAAAACAGGAAATGAGTAATCTGACGTTCAAGGTGTAACACTTTACACCCTTAACGTGGAATGTAACAAGGAAGATGAGTCAATTACGCGTGCCTCAAGAGATACAAGTGTTAGTTTGGGGCGTCTCTTAATGACTTTTTTTTTTGTATGCAATATTCTCTTATTGTGAACGGAAGCTCTAGTGGAGATGTCAACGGCGAATTTACTTTTGTCACCGCACGGATACAGTGTGATCGATCTTTTTTTTTTTTTTTCAGAACTGTTCTTGAATTGTGACATGTGTGTTTGAGATAAATTTACTTTCATGGCATCTTCCGGTTGAGCAGATATAGAAGAATGAGAAGAATGAAAAGAGAGAATATATCGCCTGAACAGGAGGAAGACTTAGTTGTATGGTCCGATGAAAATGTAAATATTTACGAAAAAGAAATTGATTCATTGATTTTGATAAATGATCAAGGGAGCAAAAGGGATTGTGAAGGATGACATTGATGAATGTATTGATATATTTTGGTTAGTGCATTATATGGAACGGCAGCGTGTATGGTTAAGATAATTGAAGAAAGGAAAAAAACAACAAATTATTAGTTTGATGAAGAGTTTACACAAACGAAAATTATTGTAAAACTATTCAAAGGAGCTGGCGAAAGTCAAAAACAGATTTAGAGAGACGTAATGAGAGGCATGCCCAGGAGAGAAAGCTATATAACAAGCTGAGAAAGGAATAAAAAAAAAAAAAAAAGAATTGTGGTGCGATAAAGCTTCAGAAGCAGGGCGTCGATCAGTCACCTGAAGATATTTGGTTAACAATCAGATCTGTAAATAGAAAAACTGTCATTTATAATGTAAGCAATTCTCAACATTGCTATGACCATTTCTATAAAGTGTTTTATGATGGGGAAGATGTGAATGAACTCTAAACTTGATTACAGACGAAGAAGATGACGATGTGGAAGAACCACTGACTAAAGACCCGGTTACCAAGCGTGAAGTAATAAACGGCATGAGGCATATAACATTGGTAAAAACACAAAAAGTGCTGATATTGATCAAATTATAAGTAAAATGTTGAACCTGGCAAATTAGGCTGTTATCGACTTTTATTTGATCTCTTTAGCATACTCTCTAAGAAAGGAATATTTCCAGCGCATGTTCAAAATCTATAATAGTAGCAACATGCAAACAGGAAAACGTAACAAAAAATATAGATAATTACAGAGGAGTGTCATTTACGAGTGTAATAGGAAAGGTCTGTACGCATATTTTGAATCAAAGGCTCAGTAAGCGGGCAGATAAAGAGGGAAAATAATTGAAGATCAAGCAGATTTCAGAACAGGCTCTAGCATGATCGATCATACATTTGCATCAAATGCGACAGTTTAAAAAAAATGAATAAAAACTCAAAGCTGTATGTTGCTTTCGTTGACTTTAAGACGGCCTTTGACTCGGAGAAATGTTCTGTGGGATGTCTGATAAAAGGAGGCATTCAGGGTAAATCACACCAAGCTGTAAGAAGACTATGTAACATTATACTGGCTTGTGTTTGAGGTAAACATGTTTACACACATTTCTTCAGTTGCTCAAGAGGCGTCAAACGAGGTTGTTTACAAAGCCCACAAGTGTTGTCATTCTGTATCAAGAAATTAGCTGCTGAATTATCAAGAAGGGGAAGGCTTGGAATACAAATGCTCCCAAGAGCCATTGAAATGTTTTTAATGTTATTTGTCGATGACGTCATACTGCTCTCACACACTGTTTTTGGATAACAAAATCAATTAAAGCGTTCTAAAACAAGACGCTGAAAGGCTAGGCTAGGTTAATTTGAATAAAACTAATAATTTTCTTGTTTTGCTGTTCATGAATTAGTGGTATGGGAATCTGAAAGTTACAAATTCCAACAATTCCTGCGTTTTTTTTTTAAATTAAAGACTGTTTAATCAATGTATGCAAGATAAACTGACACTGCCATATGGACAAAAATACAAAATATGGTATTTTTCATATAAAAGTATTTTCCAGATTGAAAATTTTTTATCTGTCATTAGAAACAAGTGGCATCGAAATCTTTCTTCTTGCCGGATAGAGACTGAGAACTCATGGATTAAATGCTAGCAAACGATAGTTTATTGAATATCAAGAAAGAGATAGTCAAAAAATAGTGTTGTAAAAAGCTGATGATGGGCGTCATTTTATATTTCATCGTCTGATTCAATCCACAGTAAATATGATTTGTTTTCATTACCTGCTTTGAAAAAAAATCAGTAACGATTCTTGCATCTGAAAATAACTTCACTTGTGGTTGGCACAATTTATTGTAGAAGCAAACAACACGAGGAACAAAAAAAAATCTCTTCTGACCAAAATGATTTGATAAAACAAGGTAATAGTAAACTTACAAACCAATAAACAAAAACTGACGATTAAAGGCGGTAAAAAAAACACAAACTGAAAAGGTGAACTAATTTACAACAAGAAACTTAAACCAGTGATGAACGTATACATTAAATAATAATAATAATGTGCGGACTTCTATAGCGCGGTTTCGCGGTCTACGACCGCGCTCACCGCGCTTTACATGAAAACATAAGAAGGTACAACATACACGAAATATATAAGCTTATGTCACCATGAACAATAACGTAAAGCATTTAAATGAACAAGCAAATTAGAACAATAAAATTCACACATATAAGATTTATAGCTCATTTGTAAAACGATATGTCAACAAGGACAACCCGTAACAACAAACACACACACACACACACACACACCGCGGCACACACAACACACACACACACACACACACACACACACACACACACACACACACAGAGCAATATGACAAGATATAAAATGATTGAATACCTAATGTTTTGTTTTAAAAACAAGGACATTAATAAAGATGGGTGTTTATTTGGAATCATAATGCAATTTAAATAAATATGTTTTTAATACCTTTTTAAAAGATGATTTTGGCTGAACATAGCGGATAGATTTGGGCAGTGAATTCCATTGTCTTGGGGCAGCAAATGAAAAAGAACGTTCGCCAAAAGTCCTAGTGCGAGTCCTCGGCATGCACCAAGTCAGATGATCTGCAGACGACCGGAGTGGTCGGGATGGTGAGTAAATGGACGGTAGATGGGAAAAATAAGCTGGAGAAGACTTTGAGAAGAAACCGTGGCAAAGGAGGGACAGCTTATACTGAATGCGTGCCTCAACTGGCAACCAGTGTAGGGTTTGTAACAAAGGTGTAACATGATCTCTTTTTTTAGCCTTAAATACTAGTCTTGCAGCTGAATTTTGCACCTTTTGTAGCTTATCTATAGATCTTTTAGGGCATCCCGGTAAAAGGGCGTTGCAATAATCAAGTCTAGAGAGGACAAAGGCACAGACTAATGTTTTTGT
Source organism: Conus canariensis (assembly GCA_033310375.1). Classification (NCBI taxonomy): domain Eukaryota; kingdom Metazoa; phylum Mollusca; class Gastropoda; order Neogastropoda; family Conidae; genus Conus; species Conus canariensis. The sequence continues at coordinate 6,563,702 of CM065720.1, forward strand.
TGCTGCTATTGTGAGTAGTGACGAATAGAACTAATCTGGCGTAGAGCTGCATAAGCTGATTTGCAAATGTGCGATGTGTGCCTGTCAAGTGATAAGTCATCAGATATAATAAATCCTAGGTTGCGTGCAAAAGGGAAGAGCGCAATATCAAAGTTTCCAATATGAATATTGGATGGTTTAGGACAGTGTAAGAAGGATTTCTTCGAGTGAATGAGAAGTGCCTCAGTTTTATCATCATTTAACTTCAATTTATGTTCAGTCATCCAAGATTTTACCTGACTAATACAATTTTGCATATTCTGTATATTTTTATCTATTTCCACTGGCTGACAAGAGCTGTAAAGTTGGGTGTCATCTGCATATGAAAAGTTAGAGATGGACTGTCGTTTGATAAGAGCATGGAGAGGTTTTGTATACATAATGAATAGGACAGGACCCAGTACTGAGCCCTGGGGTACGCCAAAAGATAATGGTTCTGCCTTAGATAAGGAGTCATTTATATGACAGACTGTGTGCGGTTTAAGTAGCTCCGAAACCAAGACAAGGCTGTTCCAGAAATGCCATAATGACAATGGGGTGTGTGAACAAGGAGAGAGTGATCAATAGTGTCAAAAGCTGCACTTAAGTCAAGCAAAGTCAACAAAGATACATCGCCACAATCCAGGGCAGACAGAATATCATTGGTGATCTTGATCAGTGCCGTCTCAGTACTGTGCGAGGGTCGGTAAGCAGACTGGTTAGGGCTGAGCAAAGAGTGTGTGTTTAAATAGTCAAAGAGCTGATCAAGAACAACTTTCTCAATAACTTTTGACAAGAATGACAGGTTTGATACTGGACGATAGTTCTTTAAAATATTTTGATCTAGGGATGACTTTTTCAATAGGGGTTTGACTACAGCGGCCTTAAGTAATGATGGGAAACAGCCTGACAATAGACTTTCATTAACAATGTGGCTAAGGGTTGGGAGTAATTCGTCAAGACATTCAACCAGCAAAGGAGTTGGGATAGGGTCAAGAGAGCAACTGGTAGGTTTTGCCTTTAAAATGATTTTTCTGAGATCACTCTGTGATACAGAATTAAACGTGTCAAAGTAAGAAACCACCACAGAATCAGAATTACAGGAGCCTATGGAGAAGGAGCCGCTTAGATGATCAAGTTCGGAACGAATATCAGAGATCTTTGATGTAAAATAATCACTAAAAACTTTTGGAAGCTGACTGAGGGGGGACGAAGTGACAAGGGGCGAAGACTTGACGTTGCCCAGCAGTTTACCACACACTTTAAATAACTGTTTGGCAGACTTACTCTCTATGACCTGAGCACTGTGATAGATAGGTTTTGCTTTTTCAACAATTCTTGTAACTTTGCTTTTTGCAGTGGTATAAATCTGATTAAAAACAGTAAGCCCAGTTCTGTTCTTTCGTCTTTCTGCACGACGTTTTCTCTCTCTTTGCCTCCCTGAGCTCTTCCTTGACACGGGATACCATGGAGCAGAATGTCCGGCCTTGACCTTACAGCGAGTGACAGGAGCATGTTTATCCAGCACATTACGCAGAGTGGAGTCTAACTGTTCCACTGAGGGGCACAGATCAGGCGACACAGTCGAAGAAATGTGGTGCTTGAAGGCCTCTTTGTCCAAGGCACGTAAATTGCGGGCCTCTTTGTAGATGACAGGAGCTGGGGGAGTCTCTAAGAGAAGATCACAAAGAACGCAAAAATGGTCGGAGCTGAGTTCCTGTGACACTGAAGTGGATTGAACAATGTTATCTTGAGGTCGGAACATAACCCAGTCAATAATATGTCCACGGTTATGGGTGGGTTAGGACACTGACTGAGCAAAAGAAAACATGCTCAAAAAAAAAGTTGATGTTGATGTTGATGGATGGTCGGGTCTAGTATTTATTATTACATGTGTGTGGTGTGTGTGTGTGTGTGTGTGTGTGTGTGTGTGTGTGTGTGGTGTGTGTGTATGTATGTGTGTGTGTGTGTGTGTGTGTGTGTGTGTGTGTGTGTGTGTGTGTGTGTGTAGAATGTTACCTAAAAACATAGTGTATGGTGAAAGTAGTTCTTTGAAAGCGCGCGTACGTGCTGGAGTGCATCCATGTGGTGTGTGTGTGTGTGTGTGTGTGTGTGTGTGTGTGTGTGTGTGTGTGTGTGTGTGTGTGTGTGTGTGTGTGTGTGTGTGTGTGTGTGTGTGTGTGTGTGTACTGAAGCCACTTGCTGTATAATACTTCTCTAGTTTTTATTTTCTACGTTCTGAATTGTACCCCTTGGCGCTAGGGTTCTAAAAACTAAAAACGCTGATGCTAATAATAATCATCCCCCCTCCTCCCCCTCTCTCTCTTTCTCTCTCTCTCTCTCTCTCTCTGTCTCTCTCTCTCTCTCTCTCTCTCTCTCTCTCTCTCTCTCTCTTCTCTTCTCTCTCTCTCTCCCAGCCCCAGACGTTCACCCATACCTTAAGGAAAACACCATCCCACAGACGATCTTCTCTCCACGCCGCTGCTTTCTTTTTATTTTCTATTTGTATTTGTCCATTTGCTTCTCTCCATTCTGGCCACACGGCTTTCCACAGCGACCCCAGAGGCGCAGTCATAGACTGATTTCAATTCTGAATACTCCGCTGGGATGCCAGCGTGTAGCTAATAAGATCTGGGAATTGCCTCATACGGCAGTAAAGAGTGTTGAAACGATGGGACAGGGGGCATGGGTATGTGTGAGAGAGAAGTGATGTGATGGGCTGGAATGTGACGAGGGGGAATGGTCACTGTCTTAAGTGAGTTTGGGCTGTTAGTTCAGGACTGTACTTATCGTTGTTCTCCATCACAGCCCCCTGAGTGTATGGGTACAGACATCAGTGATCTTCTGTGATGATCTGTGTCTCTGGTTATGCGCAACATAGTGGTGGTATCAGGGTCCGTCAGATCTTCTCTGTCATTCATACAGGACTTCGCCCCCCAAAATTCCATGCTATATTGTACTGAGACAGATAGTTTTGGACAAGGTATGATGGGAGATAATGGTTGTGTCAGACATCAGAAACCATCCCTTGCACTTCCTCGATTGAAACCCATCATTCTAGAAGAGTTTTCAAATAATGATGATGATGATGATGATGATGATGATAATGATGATGATGATAGCAGTAATAATAATAATGATAATAATATAATAATAATGATAATGAATAATAATAATGATAATAATGATTATTATTATCATTATTATTATTATTAATTATATCATCATCATCATCATCATCATCATCATCATCACATCACTATCATCATTACAGGGTTTTCCTTACATCAAAAAGCCCTAACCAATTCCAATGAAAACTGTACAGAACCTCTACCAGCCAGAATGTTCGTTGCTAACTATCCCCTGCGAAGTTTCACAATTCTTTCGGCTCACCTCTCTCTCTCTCTCTCTCTCTCTCTCTCTCTCTCTCTCTCTCTCTCTCTCTCTCTCTCTCTCTCTCTCGTTTTTTTCGCTTCTCTATCCTCTGTTGACTATAAACTTTCTATATAGTTATTACAGGTAAATTATTTTTGCTGCCTGCTTTGTTGTGCATTACTGTGTATTTTTTGTTGTATACTATCTTGTGTACTATCTTGAATAAAGATTCTGGGGAAAAAAACTAGACTGGGAAGGCCAAAGGTCTTAGATATGGACAAAGTCTTGTCCAAGAGGACTTCTAGAAATAGCGGTAGTTTCAGCAATAGCTGCGACTCCCTCTTAACTGTGCGATCAATTGACCCGCAGCCCTCGCTAGTGTGTGTGTGCGAGTGTGTCCGTGCGTGCGTGCGTGCGTGCGTTGCGTGCGTGCGTGCGTGCGTGGTGCGTGCGTGCGTGCGTGCGTGCGTTCTGTCTGCTCTGTCACTGTCTGTCTTCCGTACTACCAGTGGCATTAATTCCACAAATTAAGCACGATCATCGGAGTCCATCAAACAAGAACCTCGCTCGCGCTTGAGACGATCCGAACTCATCACCCCCCCCCCCACCCCCTCTCCCCCACCCCTCTAACCCACCCATTCTACTCCCTCCCCGCCCCTCCACCTCCCTGCCCCCGAACAGTTCCATTGATTTCCCCGCACCTTGGTGCTGGCGTTGTGTAGAAACCCTGCAATTCCGGCCCGTCAAACGGGCGATCAGCTGGCCCGGAGCTGTGCAATGAACTACTCCCTCTTGTCCTTCCACACTCTCAGTCTTTCCTTACACCGCCAAGTCTGGAACCATCTGTGGAAACCGTTGATTTTCGCTCCCTAATCAGCGTCCAGTTTTCGTCCATCGGTGTAGTCATTACAGTCAGGTCTAGGAATCTAGACAACTCGTTCAATGACTGAATAATATCAAAAGCCTTTTGATTCAACCAGTCTTTTCATGACCTGACTACATTGTTCACGGTATGAGTGACAATTTTCGACAGACATTTTATCGTATGTCTAACATTATTGAATCATCATTGAATGTATGAGAACTTCGTTCGGTCCTTTCAGAAGACATCATCAATTTATGCGTGGTTTCTGTTGTTGGTGTTTTCTTCCTATTAAATGTTGCTTGTCTTCTCAAGCTTGTCTTCAGTACAGCTTGTCACATTCTATTGTTATGCAGAAGCCATACCCAACTGACACAAATGGTCACGCTGTATTGTCGGGAAGAAACCATATCTAACTAACACAACTCGTCCGAGTAATTGTCGCACAAAAACAAAGCATATCAAATTGACACAAGCTATTCTATTGTCACACAGTAAGGGCATGGACCCAACTCTGGATATTTCAATGCTTGCTGAAACAGACAGTACATTTCACTGACATCGGTGGTCACAATAAAGCACGATAGTTCAGCTGCAGCCATTGATGACATACGCCATAAATTGTTCATCACGCCTTCCCAGGGGCAGATGTAATTCCGTTCTTTGAGACACACACACACACACACACACACACACACACACACACACACACACACACACACACACACAGAGAGAGAGAGAGAGAGAGAGAGAGAGAGAGAGAGAGAGAGAGAGAGAGAGGGTGTGTGAGTTTGTCTTCGAAACACCTGCCGTTTTCAGTACTAACGTTTCTGTTTTGTCTGTGTTTATGCCTATGTCTGCTTTCCTATCTGTGTGTGTGTTGTGTGTGTGTGTGTGTGTGTGTGTGTGTGTGTGTGTGTGTGTGTTGTCTGTCTGTCTGTCTGTCTGTCTGTCTGTCTGTCGGTCTGGACAGACTGACCGAGAGAAAATAGAATAGCCACGTTCATACGTGACACCTTTCCTCCTACTCATTCTTCTTGTTTGTCTTGTATGACTGCATGTTGTCGTCATCATTCTTGGAACTCTTTTATACTGAACAGCACCTTTCCCTTCTCAAGTCTCAGATCATCATCATCATCATCATCATCATCTCTCTCTCTCTCTCTCTCTCTCTCTCTCTCTCTCTCTCTCTCTCTCTCTCTCTCTCTCTCTCTCTCTCTCGCCTTAATCTCGAAAGAATCCCCACAGACGATCGCCCTAAATGGATTTTTTCTGTTTGCTTTCTGATTGTCCATTTGCTTCCCTCCATTCAAGCCACCCAGGCCTGGCCCTTCCAGAGATAATCATTGGATCGATCTCCACTTTGCATTATCACAGCAGCGCATGGTGATGATCAGGTCAGGTTGATGTGATTGTAGAGAAGCCTCAGAACGTGGGAGACTGTTGAATCAGATGGAAAGGGGAGGGGGTGGTATGGATGCAGGTATGGGAGATAAAGGGCTCGTGTGGTGGGAGCAGGTGTCACTAGGTGGATCAGAGGGGAGGTGTTGTACATCGAAAGACTATCACATGTGTCTCTGATTTGATTAAAGTTAGTTTTTGCACATTGTTATGATCACAGGTGTGACTGAATTGTTCAGAAGTAAATGTTGTCCATTAAAGACTATCACATGTGGCTCTGATTCGATTAAAGTTAGTTTTTATACGTTAAATATTATCACAGGTGTGACTGAAGTGATCAGAAGTAGGCGTTGTCCAGTAAAACTATCATACGAGTCTCTGATTTGATTAAAGTTAGTTGTTATACGTTAAATATTATCACATATGTGACTGACGTGATTAGAAGTAAGTCTTGTCCATTAAAACTACATGAGTCTCTGATTTGATTAAAGATAGGTTTTTTTTACCTTGAAAATCATCAAAGGTGTGACCAACGTGATCAGAAGTATGTGTTGTCCATTAAAACTATCACATGCGTCTCTGATTTGATTAAAGTTTGTTTTTTTATACGTTTAATATCATCGCAGGTGTGACTGGCTTGATCAGAAGTAGATGTTGCACATTAAAGACTATCACAAGTGTCTCTGATTTGATTAAAAGTTAGTTTTATGCGTTAAAAATCATCGCAGGTGTGCCTGCCTTAATCGGAAGCAGGTGTTGTCCATTCAAGGCTATCATAGCTGAAAGGAAGACAGACAGCGGCGTGGCAAGCAGAGTGCCAGTATATCAATACTGTGCAAACAGTATGTCTTCTGATCCAAAGAAGAAAATCAAACATATAAGTGACAAAGTAAAAAATAGAAGCTGCTGGAGTACGCGATGGTTTGTAAGCTGATGTGGACCTATGGGAAGACAGGAGACGTGGGCTCTTTTCTCAGATGTACACGCTCTTGCAGTCGTTCGACGTGTCAGACGGTCATTACTCTCCAGTGGAATCGGTCAGTGGTCAGTCAGCTGTTTGACTAGTTGCAGAATCCTGCAGATGTTAGTTTCAAAGCGAGATGATTGAAGGTGGAAATTGAAACAAGTTCCGCAAGCCAGTCCAGACAAACAGATTACAGGACAAAACACGATGCACTTCGACCTCTTGGGTCTTCTTCAGGCAAAATAAACAACACTTAAAGCAATGAAAAATAGGAACGAGCAATCACTTATCTTCTCATATTCGGCGCTAATCATTTCTCTTCTCATATTCGGCGCAACACCTATTTTGCGCCGAATCTGAGAAGATAAGTGATTGCTAGTTCTTCGTTTTCGTTGTCCTGAATGTTGTTTGTTTTGCCGCAAAAAGAGCTGAGAGATCGAAATGCATCGTGTTTTGTCCTGTAATCTGTTTGTCTGGATTGTGAAATGCATCCTGTTTTGTCCTGTAATCTGTTTGTCTGGATTGTGAAATGCATCCTGTTTTGTCCTGTAATCTGTTTGTCTGGATTGTGAAATGCATCCTGTTTGTCTGGATTGTCTAACGGAACTAATGATCGTTCTTTTTTAAAACTTGCAGATGTTGGCAAGAGTCCACAGGTGTGTGCTCTAATCCGATTCAGTGCAACTAAATGATTAGAATGATCTCTCTCAAACGCAGGTAAATCAGATCGCCCATGTAACGAAACAGAAGCACACTGATTCACAAAAATCAAACTGACACTATTTACCCCAATTTGTTCTGTTTCCAGAAAGGTGTTCAAATAATGATAATAAAAAAAAGACAGCAGCTCTACCACGCAAAATCAACTTGCAGTCATCCATCACATGCAACATGGTACACAGTTTTTAAAAAAACGTTACCCCCATGCAATCCTTCCACACAGTAGGAATGGTTATTTTTCAGTACGCTTCTTTTGATTAGTCGCTTTTCCATTAACAGACTCTCTCTCTCTCTCTCTCTCTCTCTCTCTCTCTCTCTCTCTCTCTCTCTCTCTCTCTCTCTCTCTCTCTCTCTCTCTCATGATTCTTATTTTCTCCTTCCTTCTACACCTTTATCTTGGAAAGGAGACTGTTGTTCGCGTGGAATCGATGCATCTCCACGAGTACATCCATGTACATCTAAATCCATGTCAGACCAAATTTCTCTTGAAATCATCCATTTCGCATGTGGCTGGTAGGACCGCGGTCTTCAAGACACACAGAGCAGTAAACAATGTGAAGTGGATTTTGTGCGGGTGGGACAGCGAAGGGACAATAGAATAATCAATAACACAGATCAGGGGTCGGGGCTGGGGATGGTGAGTAGTAGGTAGGTGGGGTTGGGATGGGTGACCTATTTCAGAAGGGTGGAGACCGGAAGTGACGTGGCTTAGTCTGCACAAAACAATGCTTCCTTCTGGGAGACTGGAGAAAAATAAAAGTAAACACTCACACACACACATGCACACACACACACACACACACACACACACACACACACACACACACACACACACACACACACACACACCACACACACACACACACACACACACACACACACACACACACACACACACATTACTTGAAAAAGCCAATTGTATTTAGAATAACTCTGGCTGAATGGATGAAACTACTTGCTGAGTGCCGCATTATGAACAGAACCAGTTGTAAACGGCTGCCTAGAGTTTACTATCTCCTTTTTAAGTCACGACTGGCTGTAACTGCAATAGTCCAAAGTCTACCTACGGTTTCTAAAATGGAACACCACCTACAATTCTGTGGTATTGTAAACATCATAGGGAGATGATCGCAATTCTATGGACTGTAAAACAGCGAAGGAAGAACTGGAACAATAAAACTGAAAAAATAAGCTATAAGAATAGTCATAAATAATCAAAATAAAAGAATGTATTCCAGCCTGTACTCGACAATCACAACCAGAATGCAAGGGAAGTTACTTGGATACATAAAGCAACAGACAACGCGATAGAAGACAAGTCGGTTCGAATGAAAGTAAAATTTCAAAATGTAATGTTGGCAGATGGAAGTGAGAACATTAACATAAATACTGAAACACTGAGGCATCTCATGAACGCAACAGACACTAAAGTAATTAGCCTCTCTACCATTTCAAGCTTTCTGAGAAAAAACAAACAAACAAACAAGCAAACAAACCACTAAGATAAATGGGAGAGAAAAAAAAAAAAAACAAGAGTAGGGCAAACAAATCCTGGGCTTACTACTATGGACAGTGATCAGTTTTTGGTGCCTGCACACTTGTGATATTACGTGACCTCCTCGCTACTTTTGCTGTTCATTCGAAGACCAGGGTCAACAGGAGATTGAGTGCGCGGTACCTTAGTAGGACTGACCAAGCAGCATCACATGCTGACCTGGACAATGCGATCACTCCTGACATCTCTCACCTGAACTTCGTCCCTAACTTCCCCAATGTAATCTGAGGTCATACTGGACATCCAGGGATTGGTTCCTGAAGAGATGCTCTTCGAAAACGCATCTGACGTCTTCATACAGTAGATACATGTGCTGTTTTGGTCTCTCTTGAAAAAGACCAATCTTTTGCAATCTACCCTTTAATATTGACTGTATGTTTCGATAAGAGGAAGTTGTATTCATCCTCTCTAGATTATTTACAGAGAGAGAGAGAGAGAGAGAGAGAGAGAGAGAGAGAGAGAGAGAGAGAGCGTCCCTTGTGTGCATGCATACGCGTAGAAGCGTTTGGTTTACGGTGGGAAGCGTTACAAGATAGAAACTAAACAAATATTATGTAATTATTCCTTTTAAAAACAGTCTAATCTTAATACTCATTGTACTACAGATATTCATAAAATTGAAGTAGTAGTCACACATATAAATACATACGTGTTTGATACACCTTAATGAGTATGATAATAGATATAGGTTCTATCAACTTTATAAAGATATTAACATGCTATTATAAAGTATATATACATAAATCTAATATAAATATTAAGCAAGCTAGTAGCGGGGACAACAGGTCAAGGGTATCAAGTCCTCCGTCATAATAATGTATTAACGATTTGGAAAAAAAGTTATACACAAAAAAAAGAAGAAAAGTTGGGGCTGGAGATGGTGGTAAGAGAATAGATAGAATAGAATTCTATATTCCAATTATATATTTTTTTCACTTTTAGCATGTGGGAGACCATCACAACTAATCTTGAAAATCAAACCATTCACATCGCTTGCGTCGAGGACTTTACGTCCGCGGAATCCTCCACTTGAAAGAGACACGACTAGCTGTAGTTGTGCTTCCATAGTATCTAACAGAGATAAACCACAGTCTACATTTCTGTGGTACCCTCAACACCAAGGGTTCAAAAACGAAATCCAGCAGCACCATAAAGCAGCAAGCGATGGGTAGAAAGTAAAACAGAAAAGAAAGTGTGGTAATGAAATAAGTTGCTGAAAAACTAACAACTTTCCAGGAAAACAGTCTAAACGTAGGGAATGACCATTGAGCCCATGCTTGAAGGTCCAGTTAAGGATGTAAGGGAAGCCAAAGGGAAGTCAGTAGGTGTCAATAGTCAAAGTGGTTTACTGTTTACTGTGTAATAACCCAAACAATGTCAGTCACGTAAGCGCTGACAGCAGCTAAGAATTGTACAGAACAGCCTTTACTTGGACCTCCTGGGATATATGTATATAACACAATTGAAAGAAACGACTCCAGACAAGTTGTTTGTTTTTTCCTCAATATTTCGGCCGCCTGGCCTTCCTCAAGGGCTTTATTGCACGTGTATGAGCACGTCATAACAAAACAAATTTGAAGTGACGCAGTAAGTACACGTAAACGCTTGAGCAGCGTCATAATACACAAATTATGAATGAACTGACGCAGTTTGTATTGGAAAAGAAAACACGTCATCACTGTAGTTAAAAATAAAATAAAATAAAGTGGGCTTTTGATATTTTTGCTAACTTCAGGATTAAAAGCGGAAAGACAGCGAGAGAGGTGGGGGGGGGGGGGGAGGGGGAGGGGTGTTGGGAGGGGGGAGAGGGGAAGGGAAGGAGAGAAGGGGGATGGGGTAAACACTCATCGTTGTCCGGCAAGTTTGTCAGTCTGTTGTGTCAGGCATTTCAACACTTACTGATAGCGAGTGTTCAGTCCCTGAGGAGCGTAGGTCTTCAGTTTGGCCATCCAGAAGAACTCCCCGCTCAGTCGGTGTGTGTGGCTGTCTGTGTGTTGTTTTTCTGTTGGGATGCATTGAAGCTGTGCCAGTGAATGGCTGGTTTTGTTGAAGTGTTGTGTGACCAGGGTGCCAGTGTTTCTGTTGATGTCTGAACGGTGTTGGTAGAAACGTTGCTTGAGTGTGTTTCTCGTTTCACCTACGTATTGTGTTGTGGTAGGGCATTGTCTACAGAAGAGCAGATAGATAAGATTTGATGTTTCACATGTTAATTTTTGTCTGATGGTGAATGTCTCTGCTGTGGCCGAACTGGTGAAAATCTTGGACTATATATATATATATATATATATATATATATATATATATAGAGAGAGAGAGAGAGAGAGAGAGAGAGAGATAAACTGAACAATTTTGTAGTGGGTGAGATAGATGGAGAGAAAGAGATAGATTTAGATAGATATTATGTTTTGCAGTAGCAGTAGTCACAAACTACCTGTTGAGATGGGAGGAAAACGTAGTGTTGAGAGACTTCAACAGTTGTGTAAAGACTGTAATACGATGTTTATTGGTGATGAATATCATTTCATGACTAAGATAAACGATATGTTCCGAAATAAAATATGTTACGAAAACACTATTCACCTTCTTCATATTGTAATAGAAAATCTGTTTATCACTTAGCCTAGATGATGTCAGGAGGTACAAAAAAAAACAAAAAAAAAACGTAGTGCTGCATTGTAAATGGTAATTTTATGAAAATGAGACTGTTGGCTCATTCTTTCCCTTCTTTGTACAAAGAGTGATCACTTTGGGGTTTATCTTATACGCAATAGGCATACGCAATTGACATAAGCAATCGTTTCTTTGTCATCCTACATGCCCCGAGTGGGGTAAGAGGATCAAATTCAAGTTCATTTTTGTACGAGCACATATGCATGTGCGTGCGTGCGCGCGCGCGCGCGCGCGCGTGTGTATGTGTGTGTGTGTGTGTGTGTGTGTGTGTGTGTGTGTGTGATTGTGATGTGTGTGTGTGAGTGTGTGTGCGCGCGCGCGCACAAGCGTGTGTCCACAAGGACACACGCACGAACCCGCGCGCGCACGCACGCACGCACGCACGCTTGCACACACACACACCACACACACACACACACACACACACACACACACACACACACACACACACACACACTAAGCAGGGTAATTGCATAGACCGTTTTATACATGTGAATCAAAATTGATTATCTAATGCATTCTACAGTCACAATGATTGGAGAATCTTTTAAATTACCGGACGAATGTTCGTAGGCTGTTGTCACTTTTGGCTGGTTGTTGCTGTTGTTTTTTAAGCAGAGAAAAAGGAGACTAGTCTGACGTTGTTTTTTTTAAAGCAGTATATTTCTCTGTGACGAAATCTGATGAACTAAACAGAAGGGTTTAAGAGCATAGGAAAAGCGGTTTTGTTTGTTTTTGAGAACCACACACACACACACACACACACACACACACACACACACACACACACACACACACAGAGAGAGAGAGAGAGAGAGAGAGAGAGAGAGAGAGAGAGAGAAGAAGAAGAAGAAGAAGAAGAAGAAGAAGAAGAAGAAGGGGAGAGAGAGAGAGAAGGGGGGGGGGGGGGGGGGGCACGTAAGACTAACAAAATGGCCAGCACAGGGGGAAAAGAAGAAAGAAACATCAACACATGGATAGAAGGAAGATCAGGGCTGCGAGGCACCCAGTTTCTCCATTTAAAACACAAGTCTCATCAGGCTTCATTGACAAGCCTGCGGCCAGACCCCTTCTTTCCTTTCCTTCTTCCATACCTCTGTGGTTTTCCTCATTTGCTGGACCATTTGAATGCATTCACAGATTCGGATGTGACTGCATCCCACGAGGAAAATGCTATATTTCAGAGTGTTTATAAAGACAGCTCATTGGTAGCGCATAAAATCATAGCAATCAAATGTTTTCCTATAAAGTATCGTGGAACTTTGGGTTAAGGACGGCTGCATGGGATGGAAGGAGCGCAAAAGACATGATGAGTGTGCTGGAGGGAGGTGAGTGGGAGAAGAAGGGTATGATGCAGAAACAACTTCCAGAGAACACAGACACAGACTTCACTGTGGGTAGCTGGTGCACGAGGTTCTATGAATGTCTGCAGTTTGAGCAGACTCATAAAACTACTGATAACTGGTGTACAAGATTCTGAGAGTATCCACAATTTGAGTAGACGTGTAATTATTGATAGCAGGTACACAAGATCCTTACAATATCCACAGTTTGAGTAGACTTTTAAACTACTGATACCTGTTAGCGCAAGATACTATGAATATCCACAGTTTAAGTACACTTATCAACCACTGATAGCTGGTACACAAGATACTAAGATTATCCACAATTCGAGTAGACTTATAAACCACTAATGGCTTGTATACGACATCCTGTGAATATCCACAATTTGAGTAGGCTTATAAAATGCGGATTACTGGTACACTAGATCCTATGAATATCCACAATTTAAGTAGGCTTATAAAGTGCGGATTACTGGTACACAAGATCCTATGAATATCCACAATTTGAGTAGACATCAGCTGGTACACAACATCCTGTGAATCTCCACAATGTAAGTAGGTTTACAAACTGCCGGGGGGAGTGGGGTGGGGGTGGCTGGTACACAAAATCCTGTAAATAACCACAATTTGAGAAGGCTTAAAAGCTGCAGATAGTTGGTACACTAGATCATGTATACATCCATTCATTGTTCAGGCTGTTGAATTGAGATCTGTATGGTAGAAAACGAAGGATGCAGGAAGTTTTTTTTTCCCTTTTCTCCAGTGTTAAATTTGAGAGAAAAGGAAAATAAGACAGTTACAACCGTGGCTGCCAATGTCCATCTAGTATCATCTGATTTTGTTACAAGTCTTTTAATATGATAACTGACAAGCAACCTTGCACAGTCTTCTCTTTATTTTGACTGGGCCGAACATTGAATCTCTCTCTCTCTCTCTCTCTCTCTCTCTCTCTCTCTCTCTCTCTCTTCTTTTTTTTTTAATTCTGAGAAAATCATTATCCCCGACAGATTTTCGAACTGTATATCTTACACTGAACCCTGTATTTGCTGTACTTGCTGCTTACTAATACGGAAATGTATGTCATCTTTGCTGACTTTTGAAAACAATTGAATTCCTATTTTCTGATTTTTTACTGCTTGTTTTGTTCGAATATGGAACAAGCCGTAAGTTGCATAACTTCACATAAAAGATAACAGTGAAGTGAAAGCAAAAATAAAATCGAAGGCAAAGTCATTAGATCTCTTTCTCAATTTCTCTACCTTTTCCCCTCCCTCCCTCCATCTCTGTCTGTCTGTCTCTGTCTCTGTCTCTGTCTGCCTGTGTGTGTGTGTGTGTGTGTGTGTGTGTGTGTGTGTGTGTGTGTGTGTGTGTGTGTGTGTGTGTGTGTCTGTCTGTCTGTCTGTCTGTCTGTCTGTCTGTCTGTCTCTGTCTGTCTGCCTGTCTGTCTGTCTGTCTGTCTGTCTCTCTCTCTCTCTCTCTCTCTCTCTCTCTCTCTCTCTCTCTCTCTCAAACATCTAGTTCTCTCAACTCTCAGCCTAAACGAAACACATTTTATTCCCTAATTCCACTAAACATTTACCCTTTTATGTTTGTTACCTGATCATCTGACACCATAATATTCTTTGCTTTTAACCCAATAAACCTCTACTAAATTTCCATGGATAATCCTTGACGCTTTTCATGTTAAAAATATTTCTGCCATGACACTCATGAATTACAGGGAAAGATGATGAAAGCACCCTTCTTAGTAATGTTGATTGTGTTGGTTGGTATGTGAGCGACCTTGACTCTTCCCAAAGATGGGATGGCTAACTAATACGACAGTGTACAACAAGCCGTGGAGTGGTGGGGTTCTCTGATGGGCTTGGACTGGCAATGCAAACACATCATTGAATCGAAGCGAGGCGATGGCTGGGAGGGGGACAAGTGGGAGAATGGGAGTAAGAGGCCTTCTCCGGGAGGCCCAACAGTCCTTTGATGGACGTGTGTGTCCGTGTGCCATCTTCTGACCCAGTGCTATGGTCGCTCGAGAGGGATAGTCAGGGTAGTGGACAGTTTGACCAGAGGTGAGGGGTAGTCAGGGTAGTGACCAGTTTGACCAGAGGTGAGGGATAGTCAAGGTAGTGAACAGTTTGAACAGAGGTTTTGTACTGACGAGGGTGAAGAACTGTGAGATGGAAGTGCCTCAATAGTTCAGATGGCCTTTCTGTGCCCATCTGTTCAGAGAACTTTTTTCTTATACCCCCCCCCCCCCCCAACACGTTTTCCTCCCCATCTCTGTCTGTCTGTCTGTCTGTCTGTCTGTCTGTCTCTCTGTCTGTCTGTCTGTGTGTCTGTCTGTCTGTCTGTCTGTGTCTCTGTGTGTGTGTGTGTGTGTGTGTGTGTGTGTGTGTGTGTGTGTGTGTGTGTGTGTGTGTGTGTGTGTGCGTGTGTGTGTGTGTGTATGTTTCGAGCTCTCTCGTAGTGTTTCAAAAGCAGCCAAAGCTTATTTTGACCAGCAAATCAACTTTCTGTTTCCAACAATCCAACTTGTTTTGTGTGTTATTTTGTGTTGAATTGTCTGTTCTCACCGCAAGTAAAATTTATTAAATAAAATAATCCCCAAAGTCACCCGTACATATAGTTTCATCAAGATTTTTTTTCCCAGCCTCGTCATCTGAGTGAGCTAATTATTTAAATAAATGCAAACCTTTTTCTCCACGTCTCGATTTGTAATGTAATTACAAGCAGCATGATGCTTTACATAGAATAACACGCAAGTGCTCAGAAAGGAATGAAAAATGGTAGTCCCTCTGAAATGAATTTGGACTTGTTGTGCCACCCAGTACAACCCCAAGGGAGTTTGGTAGGCTATAACTTCTGGACAGATAACGCGCATGGAAATCGATGTTTATATGGGGATGGGGAGAGGGGATTGGTCCAGAACGCAAGATGTGCATTTGATGGACGTTGGCGGCCGTGTTTAATCTCTCGATTCCATCGCCTCTCCTGGGCGAGAAGGACATAGAAGGGCGTAGAAGGGCGTAGAAGGACGGCCAGCACTGTCGGCGTGGGATGAGATGCATGATCTAGTAGGAAAGGGGAATAGCCAGGGATTGGAATTGGCTCTAGAACTTCGGTTTCTTCCATTTCTCTGTCTGTGTGTCTGTGTGTCTGTCTGTCTGTCTGTCTGTCTGTCTGTCTGTCTGTCTCTCTCTCTCTCTCTCTCTCTCTCTCTCTCTCTCTCTCTCTCTCTCTCTCTCTCCAGTATTTTTCTTTATCTCAAATCCTGTTAACCCCCCCCCCCCCAAAAAAAAAAAAAATAAAATAAATAAATAAATAAATAAATAAATAAATAACATAAAACGAATTTTTACTGCCATCAATATCTCTCTTTTTTCTCTTGTTTTCTAAATGCCTGTCATTTGGCTTCAATATATTCCGTCCAACACTACCTTTACGAGGGTCAGTGAGTATGACAGACTTTTATTCTGATGAATTTCCCCATCACATCGCCCTCATCTGGCTGATAGGGTCGTGTTTACTAAAGCCTTGCTGGGTCTGCCGAAGGAATATGAAAAGTGGAGGTGAACTGGTGACTTCAAAGAGATGGAAGACAGCCAAGCTACAGCTGTGAGAGCAAAGAATGCCACGTAGCGAAGACTGTGAATTGGATTTCGGCTTTGTATGGAAGGACCCTGAGTGATTCAACATTGATCAACCATCTCTGCGCAGGCACAAACTCATAGATAGATAGATAGATAGATAGATAGATAGATAGATAAATAGATAGATAGATAGATAAACAGATAGATAGATTGATAGACAGACAGACAGACAGACAGATAGATAGATAGATAGATAGATAGATAGATAGATAGATAGATAGATAGATAGATAGATAGATGAGGTGCGTTGGGAGCGTGATTCGTTCTCATTTTCTCCAGTAATTTCTTTACATTTTCCCGAGAATGATAGACAGACAGACAGACAGACAGACAGACAGACAGACAGACAGATAGATAGATAGATAGATAGATAGAGAGAGAGAGATAGATAAACAGATAGATAGATTGATAGACAGACAGACAGAAAGAAAGATAGATAGATAGATAGATAGATAGATAGATAGATAGATAGATAGATAGATAGATAGAGAGATAGAGAGATAGATAGAGAGATAGATGAGGTGCGTTGGGAGCGTGATTCGTTCTCATTTTCTCCAGTAATTTCTTTACATTTTCCCGAGAATGATAGACAGACAGACAGACAGACAGACAGACAGACAGACAGACAGACAGACAGATAGATAGATAGATAGATAGATAGATAGATAGATAGATAGATAGATAGATAGATAGATAGATAGATAGATGAGGTGCGTTGGGAGCGTGATTCGTTCTCATTTTCTCCAGTAATTTCTTTACATTTTCCCGAGAATGATAGACAGACAGACAGACAGACAGACAGACAGACAGATAGATAGATAGATAGATAGATAGATAGATAGATAGATAGATAGATAGATAGATAGATAGATAGATAGATAGATAGATGAGGTGCGTTAGGAGCGTGATTCGTTCTCATTTTCTCCAGTAATTTCTTCACATTTTCCCGAGAATGGTGTTAGATAGTTTCGAGTGCGAACGATGCCAACATGGAGGTCTTGACTGACTTCATGGATTGAAGTAGGGAACAGCTATCAGATGGTACAGTCCGTTTGCCTGTATGGGTTGAAAGAATGCAGGCAGTAAGACAAAATCGATTGATACAAACTGATACAGATCAAAAAGTCAACAAGTTCGTAAATGCAAAAATTACACATGTGCCAGTGTATAGAAACACACGCCAGTAGAATGAATGCTCATACATTGCTGGTGTTTTACAAATGACTTAAAGGTTCAAACAATACAGAAATCATATTAACGATTTGTAGAAACCTCAACCAGATTGTCACCTTCAAGTGATATCAGGAGAAATTGAAAGCAACCAAAAGCAGGATGCTAAAATAGGAGACAGCGTCGACGAAAACACAGATCTGTTTCTTTCTTTCCATTGCAGACAAAGTGATGACAAGAGAGATTAATGACGTGTAATATAGTATATCAGGGGAGCACTGCAGACACAGTGATGACAAGAGAGATTAATGACGTGTAAGATGGTCTTATCAAGGGTGCATTGCAGACAAAGTGGTGACAAGGGAGATAAATGACGTGTAATATAGTATATCAGGGGAGCATTGCAGACAAAGTAATGGGAATAGAGATAAACGACGTGTAATATAGTATATCGGGGGAGCATTGCACACATAGTGATGGCAAGAGAGAGAAATGACGTGTAATATAGTATATCAGGGGAGCACTGCAGACAAAGTAATGGGAATAGAGAGAAATGACGTGTAATATAGTATATCGGGGGAGCATTGCACACATAGTGATGGCAAGAGAGAGAAATGACGTGTAATATAGTATATCGGGGAGCATTGCACACATAGTGATGGCAAGAGAGAGAAATGACGTGTAATATAGTATATCGGGGGAGCATTGCACACATAGTGATGGCAAGAGAGAGAAATGACGTGTAATATAGTATATCGGGGGAGCATTGCACACATAGTGATGGCAAGAGAGAGAAATGACGTGTAATATAGTATATCGGGGGAGCATTGCACACATAGTGATGGCAAGAGAGAGAAATGACGTGTAATATAGTATATCGGGGGAGCATTGCACACATAGTGATGGCAAGAGAGAGAAATGACGTGTAATATAGTATATCGGGGGAACATTGCACACAAAGTGATGGCAAGGGAGATAAATGACATGTAATATAGTATATCGGGGGAGTATTGCACACATAGTGATGGCAAGAGAGAGGAATGACGTGTAATATAGTATATCAGCGGAGCATTGCAGACAAAGTGATGACAAGAGAGAGAAATGACGTGTAATATAGTATACCAGGGGAACACTGCAGACAAAGTGATGACTAGAGAGATAAATGGCGTGTAATATAGTATATCAGGGGAGCACTGCAGACAAAGTGATGGCAAGGGAGATAAATGACGTGTAATATAGTATATCATGGGAGCACTGCAGACAAAGTGATGACAAGAGAGATAAATGACGTGAAATACAGTATATCAGGGGAGCATTGCAAACAAAGTGATGACAAAGAAGAGAGAAATGATGTGTAATATAATATATCAGGGGAACATTGCAGACAAAGTGATGACAAAGAGAGAGAAATGACGTGTAATATAGTATATCAACGGAGCATTGCAGACAAAGTGACGACAAAGCGAGAGAAATGACGTGTAGTATAGTATATCAGGGGAGCACTCCAGACAAAGTGATGACAAAGAGAGAGAAATGACGTGTAATATAGTATATCAGGGGAGCACTGCAGACAAAGTGATGACAAGAGAGAGAAATGACGTGTAATATAGTATATCATGGGAGCACTGCAGACAAAGTGATGACAAAGAGAGAGAAATGACGTGTAATATAGTATATCAGGGGAGCACTGCAGACAAAGTGATGACAAAGAGAGAGAAATGACGTGTAATATAGTATATCAGGGGAGCACTGCAGACAAAGTGATGACAAAGAGAGACAAATGACGTGTAATATAGTATATCAGGGGAGCACTGCAGACAAAGTGATGACAAAGAGAGAGAAATGACGTGTAATATAGTATATCAGGGGAGCACTGCAGACAAAGTGATGACAAAGAGAGATAAATGACGTGTAATATAGTATATCATGGGAGCACTGCAGACACAGTGATGACAAGAGAGAGAAATGACGTGTAATATAGTATATCAAGGGAGCATTGCAAACAAAGTGATGACAAGAGAGAGAAATGACGTGTAATATAGTATATCAGCAGAGCATTGCAGGCAAAGTAATCACAAGAGAGACCAGCGATGTGTACCATGGTCTTATCAGCAGAGCATCGCAGACAAAATGATGAAAACAGAGACCAAGAAAGTGTCTTATGGTCTTATCAGCGGAGCATCGCAGACAAAATGATGACAAGAGAGACCAACGACGAGTACTTTGATCTTATCATGGGAGCATCGCAGACATAGTAATGACAACAGAGACCAAAGAAGTGTCTTATGGTCTTGTCAGCGGAGTATCGCAGACAACGTGATGACAAGCCAGACTGCTGACGGGTACTGTGGTCTTATCAGGGCAGCCAGTCCCAAACGGGATGAAGGTGTAGAGACGTCAAGAGCCGCACAGTGCTATCTTTGCTACGGTCATATAGGCGAAAGTCACCAGTCTGTGCCATTCAAAACCAATTTCGTTTCCTTGTTTTAGCAATGGCAACGATATGGTAAAACAAAATTCCACGAAAGGTAAGGTAATATTGCTTACAGCCCAGATGACTGCAAAGGGCCATATCAGGGCTGTCACCGTGTTGAAACCCACGGAGATTTCGTATTGGGTGCAGGTCTGGGTCAGGGCCTGTCATGCAGGTCTGTTGTTAATGAATGAGCACTCCGCTGAGCAGATCTCTGTGTATTCATTGCATTGTATTGTGTTGTATTGCATCACACTGTATTGTATTGCATTGCATTGTATTGTGTTGTGTTGTGCTGTGTTGTGTTGTATTGCAATGCATTGTTTTATGTTGTATATGTTTGTCTTGTACTGCATTGTAACGTATGTCTTTGTCATATCGAAAATAAAGCTACGTGCTGACAAACCTAGTTGAAACTGTATTCAAGTGTATTTTGCTTTTTTGCTTCGATGCTTTCTTTTTCCCGTTTTACTTTGTGTAACAACTGTTTATGGATGAGATACAGGAATGCTACTGTTGTATTATTGACTTTGCATACTGTCTTCTTTTTGCTCACCGGTAAGCTCAGATTGATTAAAGATCACACACACACACACACACACACACACACACACACACACACACACACACACACACACACACACGTGCGTAGAACTCGGCGGAAAGCCATGGGGAAATGGATGAGAAGGGCGTAGAGGGAAAGGGGGGGGGGGGGGGGGCTTCAGTAGCTTACTGTCTGCTCCACTTACAGGCTCAGGCCTTGTAGACTGCGGACCCGCACGGTTTCAAAGCATCGCCTGCATTCCGACCGATGGGTTTTTCATCACAACATGTTCTCAATGTTTGTCGTCAGCCCTAGTTGTATCTGACGTATGTTTCAATTGATGCTTCCATTTTTGGATTTCCCCTGCTACTATGAGGGGGTTTTTTTTGTTTGTTTGTTTTTTGTTTTTTTTGCGTAGGCAGGCTGAGACTCCTGCGGACACTCCCTGTAGAGACAGGCAAGGATTAATCCCATCTACCCAACAAAAGGAGTGGAGTGTTGTGTGTATGACCGTTTTTAATCCCGCCATTAAGGCAGCCATACTCCATCTTCGGGGAAGGTGCATGCTATGTGTAACGTGTCATCCATATCAATGGCCAAACTGGCCTTCTCTTCCGAAAGTTGGTGATGGGATTTTACGTGTGTGCAGGATGTTATGCGTGCGTTCACACACGGAACTTCGGTTTATAGTCTCATTCGAAGGACTGTATGGGGAATGGAGTCAGAACCAATGTTAACTCCGAGGGAAAAATCCCCCTGTACCGAAACGGCCCGGCGGAGATTCGAACCCGCAACCCCAAGATTACGAGTCCGGCGCTCTACCACTGAGCTATTCCGACCCCCTATGAGTGTTGTTAAAAGTTGTTTGATCCGGTTATAAAGGTAATTTTATACAGGTATTATTTGGTAACTGTCATAATGAAAAGAAAATCTCCTTAACTAGCTTCTTACATATAAAGTCCGGGTAATTTCTCTATTGATCACAAGTGATAACATTTTACCTTGATCTAATAGGCAAAACTGGTCATATGTAGCAAGTATTTGTTCAATATTCATAAATGTATTTGTTCATGTTTGGTTCTTTGGTAGATTTAGCATTAAATGGTCTCCTGTTAATAAAATATAAATTAAAATCTGTTGCAATGTTTGCATACAATATTATTCGACATCATTATGGTCGATGCATAAAGCAAATATTATAACTCATCATAGTTTCCGAGAGAAAAAATTTTGTTCTGTTGAAACAAAGCTATTGATTTAAGCTTAAAGCGCTTGTCGCAGATTTGCGGTCTTCATACTTGGTGACATCATGCAGCTAATGGCTTTAAAACGATTGACCAATATTGACCGATTCGCCAACACTTGTGCCAATGTGTGTTACTGGCGAGAAAAAGCCAGAATTAAAGTCACACACACAAACAAGCGCGCGCGCGCACGCACATCACTTTGGTCAATGCACAACATAGTTGTTATAAAGCACACACGCACGCACCTACACACGCACACATACATACGCGCGCGCGCGCGCGCGCACGCACGCACGCGCAACACACACACACACACACACACACACACACACACACACACACACACACTCACTCACTCACTCACTCACTCAGAGACTGGCTGACTTACAGAGATGGAACGAGAGGACAAGCAAAGCTTGGAAATAGAAGGGTGGAGAAGAAAATGAAACAGTGTCTGGCGAAGTTAAATAACAAGATGCAAAGCATATAAACGTACTCCCAGTTTATCCTGAATATGTGTGAGATACGGATATAAACGTACTCCCAGTTTATCCTGAATATGTGTGAGATATTCCATAAAGAGGAAAAACCGTCTTGGGCAGGTGTAACCGTTAGTAATGGCTATTCTGGTAAATATCGGCCATCATCTGTGATCTATAATGAACATACTTACAAATTTTCAGAAAGATCGGCCAAAAATTTTCTGAGATTTTCCATGAAGAAGAAAACCGTTATGGGCCGTTAGTAACGGCTATAACGGTAAACTTAAATATTGGAGAGAAAGTTTAAATGTCTGTTCTAGATCAGCAATCTTATTTCGCCCGCAAACCCCCCTTTTCACATAATCAAATTCTCTTAACCAAAAAAAATAGCTAAAAACCTACAAAATTAAACAAATCTAATCGCCCGCAAACCCCCTTTTTAGCTATTTGTTTGGTTAAACAAATCTAATCGCGTGAAAAGTGGGGTTTCCGGGCAAAATAATATTGTTGCTCTAGAACCGACATTTAAACTTTCTCTCTGATTAACTAACAGGCACTGTGTTTGGTGGGACAACTTGCAACTCTTCGCGAACAAACGATCTTTAAGGGGCGGGCTTTTTGGAAGTCTCTCTTAAATAATATACGGGAGGGGTTGTTTTCATAATTCTTTCAACTTCATATACGTCTACGCTCCATATGGGGTCTGTGGCTCTAATTCTAACATCGCCCTCTGCCTCTCCAGGAGCATACAAGTATCTTACTTTTAGTCCAAAAGGCAAGAGTTTCTGATTACCTCGGATGTCTTCAGTAACGCTAATTTTTTTTAATTTGATCGCGTTCACTGGCTTAAGGCCTGTTGCTTTAAATTCTTCATTGTTCATGGCGCGTAAGACTGCTGGCAATCTCCTAACCCATTCTGTGTTGCGTGTTTTGTCCATAAGGTCTCTATGATATTGATAGGTAAACAGACGCTCAGCTAGATTCTTATTAAAGTTTTCTACTAGAGCCTGGGAGCGATGGTTGCCTGGAATCCCTCTCTTAACTGTAACCCGATGTCTTAAAAACAGTTGGTTTACAGCTCCTTTAAACTCTTTTCCATCATCAACCTGAATCATCCTAGGATACTTTAATGGACCTCGCATGTATATTTGTTGTAAAGCCACAGCCACAGCAGTTGAGCTTTTATCCGTTAAAGGCTCAGCGTCTTTATACCTTGAAGCCATGTCAACAACCGTAAGAGCATACTTAAACTTTTTTCTTCTAACTTTGTCATGTGGAAGGTACAACAAGTCCATCTGGTGGGTGTCATTAGGAACTGAGTTAACAAATCGAGGCCTTATTATTCTTTTTGGGGCGGGTAGATATATTTGCCAGATCGCTTGTTTTGAAAGCCAGTCTTTCGCTTCTGATTCAGACACCCTAGCGGCTTTACTCAGTTTATCAATAGCAGCCTTTCCTTTCCAATACCCTCTAGGAGAATAATATATTTTGTACTTTGTATCGCCCATAAGAGACTGTTTTTATTACATTTTTAACTATTGTTTTTAGATTGAATATGCAAGAAGAAAGATTGCTCCCATAGCACCTATAATAAAGCCTATTTCTACCATTTTCTGATCCTCAGATGGTTCATAAAAGTCAGACAGCTCTGGCGGTGACGATGTTAGAAACTTCTTTCCTGTCACTAAGTAATATCATTCATTGCTTCATCAACGTCTGTAAATGTGTGCTCTGCATGTCCCTGTTCTCTTAACTTTTTATTAATAAAGTCTAAGTGAGCAATTCTCCTTTTCTCGTAAGCGTCTCTTGCCTTAGCTAAATCTTCCATTGCTTTGTTATGGCGTTCTCTCTCTTCATCAGACCGCAATTTACTAAACATATAATTGCTCCCAGAGAAAGCCAACGCATTAACAATAGCTCCTCCCACCATCAGAACTAATCCAGACATCTTTTTATAAATGAACGAATATTTTTTATAAAATCAATATTTTTTAGAATGAATCTTTTATAAATCAATCTTTCTATGCATTAATCTTTCTATGCATTGATGTTTTCTGGGATAATCCCCTGTGCAACAAGAAAGTCTTTTGAGGCAATCCCTGCCGTTATTACAGCTATAACCTTAACAACATCCTCAATGTCCAACCTTCCTAGATCGGCTGGCTTCATTTTAAACATGTTTTTTGCTAACACGCTGTACCCTATACTAAGACTACTGATTACAGCAGAGTGGTAAATCGTATTAATAATCTTTTTTTCGCTCATGTTTTCTATTAACTAAAAAAATAATTAAAATAATCATAATATGAAAGGCTGTCTATGTGCTTTTTAATCAGATAATCTTTTGTTGCCAGAGCTAAAAATAAGGCTGTAACTAGTTTCGGCGAATCTTCTATCTTTCCCATGTTGGGTGGTTTTATTCTTAACAAACATTTTGCTAGGGTTGAATAAACTATAACACCGACAATGGGCACTGCATAATTAACCAGCGTTAAACTCATGGTTTTATTTTTTTTTTATTGCTTTTAAAAAGGGCTTTAAAAAATGGATTGCGACGAGCTATTAAAGTGTGAGGAGGCAGCAGACCCAAACCTCTGTCATAAAGAAAGATTATACTCTCTGGCTGCATGTGGAAAAACCAGGCAGTATTTAGGCGTTGAACTAAGTATTGAACAGATTCAGCAATTGTCTACATCAGACGTTGAGAAGTATTACGCTAGGTACGAAGCACAGCTAGGATCAAAAATGGTTAGATCGGTGGGGCAGACAATGATTAGTTTATATGCTAAGTTAGTAGGCAAGATAGCGCCGATTGATTCAGAAGAAGATTTAAAATATGACTTAACACAAGATCCGGTTTTAACCAAGTCCCTAGAATCTCTTGCATGTGACATGTATTATAGATTTGGGACGTTGTTATGTCCATTCATCATGGGATTAATTACTTTCAATCATATTAATTTCAATCATATTAATTTTAATCGCACTAAAAAAAAATGAGCGAGCAGGAGAAGACTCCACAGGAGCAGAATGTCCCACAAGTGAATTTACAGGCGAGTGTCCCCCAGGCGAGTGTCCCACAAGTGAATCCATAACTGAGTGTCCCGCAGGTGAGTAGTGTTACTAAGTCTAAAAGTGCTGGGCGTGTTGAGGCCGGTCGTAAACTAGCTGAATGGAACAGACTGCAAAAAGCAAACCAAGCAGCAAAACAAAAATTATTAGATAGTAATACAACATCAGCACCAGCACCGCCGCCGCCACCAACAACAACACAATCAAACTGTAAGATGTATTATTATGTACTGGGGAGTATTGTTGTTGGTGGAGGGCTTTTAGCATACAAGTGTCTAAAGCCATACTTAGCAACAAAGTCACAAACCCCCACAAAAACAGTAAAAGAAAAAGAACCAGCTTCTGCAAAAAAAGCACAACCTCCTTCTGTAAACCCATTATTTTTACTGAATTAGTTTTTTTAATGTGTTGTTAAGTACTGGTTAAGTACAAGCTAAGTACTGGTTAAGTCAGTTATAACAAGTTAAGTGCAAGTTAAGTGCAAGTTATGTTAAGTACTAGTTAAGATCTTAAGTAAAGTACTAGTTAAGTACTAGTTAAGTACTAGTTAAGTACTAGTTAAGATCTTAATTTAAGTCAGCCAAGTCGGTTCTCCAGTGACCTACAGCATATGAAAACTCAGGATTGACGTAAGTTCGCTTGCTATTGTTAGAGACTAGTGATTTCTTATGAACAGCAGTTGTGTTTACTTGATGCAGAGTAGAGCGCAGATTAACATTTGTGTGATGAAATACTTTGTTTTCAAAGAGAGCCTGCTTGTAGTTGTCGTGACTTATTTTTTTTTGACAACTTCTTTACTTACACCCTTAGCCTTCTTCATTACAGAAGTCTGGGTAGCAACGCTATACATCTTCGACCGTAAGCCAACATATTCTTGTATAACCGTCCCATTAAGTTCATCCTTCATCTTTCCAATTACTTTCTTGTTTATAGTTGAATGTAAAGGGCTGTCTTTTGGGTAGTCACATGTGTCGTACCACCCATCAGCTCCTTTAGCCACCTCCGCCTCTAAATCCTTATAGAAGTCTTCAGTTGGGATGTCTAGAATAAAACTATCGGTGTCTGTGTAAAGGACTCTCGACTTTGGGTACCGCGGCTTAAAGTAGTCGTATAGAAATTCTAGCATTAATAACTTTGACAACTCTAGCACGGCAAACCCGATAAACACCGGCTTGTCCAACTTCACATTTTGTTTCTTCATCATAACGCCAACCAGGCTGTCGCTAAATCTTCTAAAGTCTTGATAATTAGGTTTGGAGACCAGCTTAATTGCTTGTTTTTCTTTTGTAACTAATCTTACATCTTTACGATTGTGTACGTTCTCCATGGTTTTGCCAAAACAGCTGTTGTTCATTAGTTTAAAAAAGTCTTTTTCTGAAGCGTCAGTGGCCTTAGTTCTAAGATCAGTGTTCTTCATGATGTATGGTCTCATGAAAGGCTCTTGGTCACAGGAGCCTCTCTGAACTGAACTCACGTGCCGGGTAGTCGCCTTCTGTGTCGCTCCTCATCAATATTCAATGTTTTGATAAATTATCTTTTCTTTTTGATGTATTTTCCTTCAATAGTAATTTATTACGAATGATGACATCATTCTGCACCTGAAGATATAAAATTTATAATGTAATGTACAACGGAACAGCTGAACTTCAAGTGCGCGATTCAGCAATCCAGCCTTCTTCGATGTCGCCTTCTGCTGACCGGTCCGCCAGCTTCACTGTGATCGTTATGCTCAGTCATAGCTCTTTGTGTGTGCTGTGCAGTGGATAGTGTTACAGTCTGTTGTCTATCTACTCCTTTTCACTCTTCTACTACACCTTCTGCTGTTATGCTGTTCTGTTTGGTGAACGACGGAACAAGCACTGGAGTACGGTGATATTAACGGATACCTCGCCTGGTGTGCACAGTATTTCTTCAACGGATACCTCACTTTGAAGTATTATAAAACACCAGTCATGTGTATCACTGGATGATAACTATCAGGAAGGTCCGGCACTGTGACTGACTATTGCCATGCCAGTATGTGAGTACTATGTGTCAGTGTGTCTTTTAGCTGCGTACTAATGGCTGAGGAAGCGTCAAGTCACGACAGTTTAAATGAACACAAACTGCAACCCACCTTCGATATAAACCAAAAAACATTTTCGTGTGGGAAAGAAGAGCTTCTGATCTGGAGAAACTGTCTTTGTTATCGCTACTCTGCCATCACCGAAGATGATATTGCATTTCAGTTTGATGACTTTGATCACTCTGGGGCTGTTATATCCCCCTCTTCCCTACTGGTTACGGGCCCCCCACCTGTTAATCTGGCCAAAACTGTGCTACGTATATTTCATCAAACATTCAAAAGTGTTACTATATCGTTGTACTTTACCACTCAATCCAATGGAACGTTGATGTGTCAGGGACTAGACTGTCCGCTGTGGGACAAAAAAGAATGTGAACCACTAAAAAACTGTGTCTACTCATTTATGCTTGAAAGGAATGTGGCTAACTTTAGCCATTCTCTATGACACTTCCCTGTATCGTTTATTTCCTCCTTCTCGGGTTCCCCAGAACCGTCACCACCTGACAGTGATTGCACAGTGTTGACTCTCCCTGAAGAGCAGCCGAGCGAGGATTTTGTCTCTTCACCCTCGCAGTCACAACTTCTTGATGCTGATGTATCAGTGCTGGGAAGTGTCACACTGCATCCTCCAACCCCAGAAACTGTCCAAAACTGTTCAGAGTATACAGCTGAACTGACTGTTCCTAAAAAGACGACTCCTGTCAGCAAGCGGACAAGACGCCAGTGCCAACGTAAACTCTACGGTCGTCGCACGCCTAGTCCCCTCCCTGATATAAAGAGGAGAGTGCTTCAACTTGAACAAACAGTTAATACTTGGGATACTACTGAACTGAATGAAAGTATTCTTTCCATGATTGCTGATGTAAAAACTGCTGCTAAAAACGAACTTCGTGCACACATTAATGACAAATTTAATGCACTTGGCGCCGAAATAGAAAGCCTAAAAACAGCTGTAGCCAATCTTGAGGCAAACAAGAAAATAATTCTAAAGGAAAACCATTCATTGAAAACTCAAGTTGGGTCCCTCTTATCTGAAATCAATAAGTTAAAGCATAAGCAAGCAAATAAGACAACAGTCAACACACAAACATCCAATGATTTTTCTATTTTGGAAAATAGCACTCTTCTCCCTCAGAATACATGTTTACCACAGCCGTTGTCCCATACCTATTCTTGTAAAAGCCCCGAGGATACTCCAGTAAGCCAAGACCGACAGAACACTGAGGTCTGTAGGGAAGTCCCACAGTCAGTGACTGAAACCTCCAACAGAGAGGTAGCCAATGCAAAGAATGCGGTGTATGGGATAGTCCCACACTCAGTGAGTGAAACCTCCAACATAGCGGTGGCCAATGGAAAAGATACGGTGTCAGACAGTGAGTCTAGTAAAGACGGTGCCAGTTTACATTATTCAGTTCCGACTTTTAATTCTTTTAATGTTCTCTCTCAGAGTGATAATGATAAAACCCTTTTGTCTGACCCCCGCCCACCTGAAAAGATATTAGACAAGAATAAGCAAATTAATCAACATTATCCAACGTTGAAGCCATCCCCCAGTGAAGTATTACATCACATGTCTGTACCTGGCAATGCTACAATGCTACTTGCTGGGGACTCCGTTATTCGTTTTATTGACCCTAAAAGACTCGCCCCTCGTGGCGTTAATCTTTTTAAATTATGTGTGCCAGGAATGACATTACAGGATCTTAGCAACTGGCTCCTCACTATCCCAGTTACGCCTTACATCAAAGATGTTATCATCCATGTGGGTATTAATTCGTGCCCCTCAGGTCCCATTTCCCTGGAATCATGGAACGATTTTATTGTACTCTGCTGTAAGACCTTTCCGCAGGCTCGTGTTGTTCTTAGTTCAATACTACCAGCAAGAGGTAAACATCACTTTAACAATACGATCATACCATCAAATCAAAATTTGAAATCTGCATGTGAACTACATAATGTCATTTTCCTTGACAATTTCGCCTTGTTTGCGTCTGATATGACATTGTATAGCAACGTGAAACACCCAAATGCTAGAGGAACTGCCAGACTGGCTGAAAACATGAAAGGACTATGGCGCAGTGCTGCAGCAAGAAATCGTCAGACTTACAGTAGGCGTGGCCCCCCTTTATCTTCCCAGGTACATGAATCAACGTCTTTTTACCCTCCCAGATCATCAGACCTAAACCACTCCCACCCCCCTTTCCAAACCTGCTACCAAGAACGGCCAACGACAAGTTTGATAGGTGATGAACGTCTGCCCCCCTATCCCCCTCCCCTGGCGTCCTGTAGTCATTTCCCCCCTCTCCCTCCAAAGTCCTCCAGTGAGACCCCGTCCCTCATCCCACCTAACCCTCTGAATCCCTTACAACATAGCCACCCCCCTGAACGCATCACTCCTCCAAACCCATCTCATCATTTTCAACATTACCATCACCCTAAACAAATAACTCCCCCTAACCCTCACCATTTATTACACCATAGCCACCCCCCTGAACACTTCACTCCAAATTCTCGCTATCATTTCCAACATAACCACCCTCCTGAACAAATAATTTCTCCTAACCCACCCCATCATTTTCAGGAAAGTCATCCCCCTGACCTTCACTTCTTGAGCGCCAACGAACGGGGCATAAATACCCCCATGACTGCCAGTTCGAAAACCGACGGAACAAACACCTCTAACCTGATCCACCCTTATGCAGAACATTTATTATATATAGCGTCTCAACTGCTGACAGAACAGCGTCATTTCAGTCCATACCAACCTCCCTTTCAACAATAAAACCTTAACAAAATTGGACTTTGCCAACATATTAATTGGCATCATATATGGCTAGAAAGGAAATCGTATCTAAATTGTCAGTTTTCCGCCTATATTACATGTTTTTCGATACTTCTCTCTGGTGCCTGTCCAATGATGTTGTCGGTGCCAAACTGTATAACATGTGGCTGATCTGGTGTGAAGTGGAAGTGGATGATTGGAGGAGAAAAGGGAAAGTTCATGGGAGGATTACGGGGTTAAATGATAATAGGAGAATATATTGATTGTTAGTATTATACACTATTTCAGTATATATGTGTGTGTATATGTATGTGTGTATGTATATATATGTATGTTGTATATATATATATATATATATATGTATGTATATATATATATATTATATATATATAATGTGTTTATGTGTATGTGTGTATATATATATGTGTGTATATATATATATATATATATATGTGTGTGTGTGTGTGTGTGTGTGTGTGGTGTGTGTGTGTGTGTGTGTGTGTGTGTATGGTGTAAATGGCGCAAAACGATAAAAGTGCTTGCGCTCTATGAGAGTTATGTGTGTGCATGTATTTGTGTGTGTGTGTGTGTGTGTGTGTGTGTGTGTGTGTGTGTGTGTGTGTGTGTGTGTTGTGTGGATGTGTGTATCCATGAGTACCCCCACAGGTACTATTCAGTGGGTCACAGATTGCCGGACCACCTGACTTGCAGTGGTCTTTTGACTGTAGGATCTAGATTACAAAATTGCTTATAGTTTGTTGTCGTTGTTGTTGTTGTTGTTGTTTCGCATTTTGATATCGCTTGGGCTGCATTTTGGTAATTGATGCCAAGTGATTCTACCCAAGTGCATTTTTGATTGTTAACTGTCTGTCTCATATTGTTGTTTGTTTTTTTTTTTCTTTTTTTTTTCCTCTTCTTCAAATTGTTGACATTTTCTACATTTGTTGTTTTTGCCTGAATTTATCAGGTAACACTTGTATTTCTTTCTTTTCTTTGAGGTTGTGTTTGTCCTCGTTTTTTCAGCACTTTCATATTTAGATTCTTGGTATTTGGTACAAACTGTGTGTGTTGTTTAAGTGTCGATCATTTGTCTCCTACACTTATCTGTCATTGATCATTATGACAAGCAATCAATGCAATGAGAAATGGTTAAGTAAATTTGGATTAAAAGTAGGTCACCTAAATGTATGTCACTTATTAAATAAAATGTCAGACATACCCTCTATTTTATCAAATTCAAATGATCACTTTCATTGTTTTGGTTTCTCTGAATCAAGACTAACTGACGTTATAACAGACAATCTAGTATCGATTCCAGGCTATAGTCTGATTAGGAGAGATGCCATGGCTAAACTAGACACTGGACTGGTAGCATTTGTGCACAACTCGGTAAATTATAAACAAATAAACTTGTTTGATAAATACTGCATTGAGTGCATTTGGATAGATATTTATTTGAAAGGGACAAAACCAGTCTTAGTAGGTTTTCTATATAGAAATCCAGAAGAACGTGTTGAGTGGTTTGATCGCTTCGATCTCATGATAGAGGATGTATACGTTTATGCAACAGAGGTAATACTACTTGGAGATTTTAATATTGATTTACTTAAACCGCATAACAACTGGAAAAAAATCTTTGAACTGCAGAATTTAAAACAATTAATTAACACACCAACCAGAATAACACCACAGTCTGAAACACTTATTGACCATATATATGTAAATGACCCGTCTAATATTATTGAAACTTCTGTACCGGTGTTTGGTCTTAGTGATCACTTTCCTGTTTGTTTAACATGGTCAAAAAAGGAACGAAAATCCCCAGATGTAGCCACCAATACATATCTTCTCGTTGTTATAAAACATTAAATATTGATGTCCTTTTATCTGACCTGTGCTCTGCAAATTTTTCAGAGGTTTATCAATATACCGACCCCGACGAGGCCCTTGAAACTTGGTATCGTATTTTTCTGTCTGTAATTGATAAACATGTCCCTATTAGACTTAAACGCATTAGAGCTGATGGCAAACCACAGTGGTTAACCGAAGAAATCAATGCAGCCATTAAACTTCGAGATAATTTATTACAGTCTACAGGGAAAAGTGACAGTTTTAAGAAACAACGAAATAAAGTAACTGCCCTAAAAAGATATACTCGCAAAAAATATTTCAAAGAACTTATTGCTTCTAAAACAGATACAAAATCCATCTGGAAAGCCATTAACGAATTATCTGGGAAAAAATATGATACTGCTGTTCATTCGGGAATGGATTTATCCACTGAAAAATTCAATTTACACTTTTCAACAATAGCTGAGAAAACGATAAACTCTGATCACATGATAAACAATGATCTATCATCGTTGAAAGATTATTGTGATTCTAAACACATAGATACAAAACTTCAATTTGAATATTTAAGTGTACACGAAGTGTATAGGGCACTATGTGCTTTAAAACAATCTAACTGCTGTGGTCTAGACAACATTGATGGTAAAATCTTGAAATTATCTGCATCTGTTATATCTGAGCATCTCACCTACATTTACAACCTTAGCATCGAAAAGTGTTACTACCCACAAGCTTTTAAGGTAGCCAAAGTACTACCAGTTTATAAATCCGGCGACCCAACTGATTTTTCTAATTATCGACCAATATCGATTTTATCTACTTTGTCTAAACCTCTAGAAAAACATCTTAAACGCAATCTCCAGTTACACTTTACTAAACATGAATTATTTCATCCTAACCAAAGTGGTTTTAGAAAAAACCATTCCTGTCATACAGCACTAACTAACTTAGTTGAACAATGGCTTTCAAACATAAATTGTAATCTATTTACAGGTGTACTTTTTGTTGACTTTGCAAAAGCCTTTGACATTATTGACCATAATCTTCTTGTAAAAAAACTTGTACTTTACGGTCTATCCAGAAAATCTCTTGATCTATTATCCTCTTTTTTGACCAACAGGAAACAGTCAGTTTTTAAAGCCTCTGTAAAATCCACTTTCCTACCAGTGAATTATGGTGTCCCCCAAGGATCAATTTTAGGTCCAATCCTTTTCTCGGTCTATATAAATGATCTTCCTCTAGCTATTTCCTCTTCATGTGAACTATTTGCTGACGACACGACACTCCACAGTAAAGGTAAAAACGTACACTCGGTATGCAGTGCTCTTCAAGATGATATAAATAATCTTACTGAGTGGTCCAAACTAAATCACATGGCCCTCCATCCTATGAAATCCAAATTTATGTTGATATCAACTAGGCAAAAACGACAAAACATGAAAACTAGATCGCCTCCATTGTATCTCTACGATCAGATTATAGAAGAAATTGATTCTCATAAGTTACTTGGTCTCACTATCGATAACAATCTATCTTGGTCTAATCACGTTTCTGCTTTATCTCGGAAGATCTCAAGTAAGATATTTCAATTAAACAGAATTAAGCATTTCCTTGACCAATATTCTCGGAAGTTATTTTTCCATGCCTATATACAATCTGATATTGACTATGCTTCAACTTGCTGGGACATGGCCAGTCACAATTGTTTGAAACCACTGGAGCGTTTGTATAGACGTTCACTAAAAATCATACTCCTTAAATCATCTCTTCAAGTTGCAGACTATAAAGAACTTGAGATTCTCCCATTCAATCAGAAATGTCGTTTCAATAAGGGTGTGTTTATGTACAAAATAATGAACAATCTCGCACCTTCTTATCTACGTACCAAATTCCTTGTAAACACCTTTCGTAATAAACATTTGATATCCATTCCCCGGCCCAGAATTGATCTATTCATGTCTTCCTTAGCATATTCGGGTGGTAAACTTTGGAATGCAATTCCTTGTGACATAAGAAATAAAAATAGCTTATCTACGTTTAAAACACATTATCATAAATATCTAATGCTAAGCTATAGCTAACTTTCTGTGGTATTTTTGGATCGTAATCTTGTATCCACTTTCCTCAAATGTTTTTTTACTCATCTTCTATGTCTTTATTCTGCTGCTGCTTGTATTCTCTGCCATTTGTCTATCTGTCTGTCTGTATTGTCTGCCTGTCAGTCTCTCTCTCTCTCTCTCTCTCTCTCTCTCTCTCTCTCTCTCTCTCTCTCTCTTCCATCTCTCTCCTTCTCTCTCTCTTCTCTCCATCTCTCCCTTTCTCTCTCTCTCTCTCTGTCTCTCTCACTCCCTCTCTCTCTCTCTCTCTCTCTCTCTCTCTCTCTCTCTCTCTCTCTCTCTCCTTCTATAT
The DNA here is from genome assembly GCA_033310375.1 of Conus canariensis. Classification (NCBI taxonomy): domain Eukaryota; kingdom Metazoa; phylum Mollusca; class Gastropoda; order Neogastropoda; family Conidae; genus Conus; species Conus canariensis. The sequence continues at coordinate 6,598,352 of CM065720.1, forward strand.
CTGTCTGTCTTGTCTAGCTGTTGCCTGTCTACCTTCTATTGTCTGTCTCTAATTCATAAGATTAAAGAATGTTTCTGAGGTATGTGCCCTTTCTCCTCATGACTTTTTAAATATATGTGTAAGTGGAAGTGTTGTGTAGGTATCTGCCCTATAATATGGGCCGGGGGCCTGCGCATCAACATTCATGCTCTCACCTGCATACATACATTGTGTGCCAGTATGCTTTGTACATACTTATATATGTTTGTTTATGCATATGTATATGTGTATGAACTATATGTATATGTATTTATGTATGTGTAAATATCTATATGTGTGTGTGTGTGTGTGGTGTGTGTGTGCGTAAATATATTCGGAATTTTTTTTTTCTTTTTGTTTTTTTGTTTTTTGTTTTGTGAGGGCATGGTGTGAGACAGCCATTATTGTTGCTTATCCATCTTGCCCTCAATAAAACATTCGTTCGTTCGTTCGTTCGTTCGTTCGTTCGTTCGTTCCAGTTACCCCAAACCTACCCCTTGGCCTTCTCTCTCTCTCTCTCTCTCTCTCCTCTCTCTCTCTCTCTCTCTCTCTCTCTCTCTCCCTCTCTCCATTTACCCCAAACCTACCCCTTGGCCTTTTCCTTTCCCGTTTCCTTCCCCTTGTTCGCTATGTTCACGCGCTTTTCTATTTGCATTCGTTTGTCAATAATATGGACAATAGCTAAACTTGTTTTGAACTGTACAAGATCTTGTTATACTTTGTTCTTTTGATATGTGTATTTGCATTAATTTGATCTTTAAATGCATTAATTTGATCTTTACATTGTTTCTCTTTCTTTTGCCCCAGGGCTGGGTGGAAAAAAGCATTTGTATTGCTTATCTCATTACCCTGGTAAAATAAAATTTCGTTCGTTCGTTCGTTCGTTCGTAATTATTCTGTGAACAGCTCTTAGTTTTAATCCGTGTCTTAAGTAAAATTGTAACAGCCTGTAATGACAGACATACTTAGTCTTGTCTCGAAGATTAGGCACGAGTTTGGGCGGTTCGGCGGGACTCATCTTTAATTTTTCTGCCGCTAGGGGGAAATCGTTATGAGGGTCGTGCAACTCTGCGGGATAATCTAAGTCTACTTCTAAGATTAGTCCTATTGGATTATCGGGCGTAAGCTGTGACAATAGTCCTACCACCCGATCAACATCATGAGGCCCGTTTATCATTTTAAAGTTTCTTAATGGCAGTGCCTGGCTCATGGCCCACCCATACAGATTGTTGGCATCTAAGTACATTAGATAGTTGGATGGTTTAGTTGGATCATAATCGTCTAAATACTTGTTGTTGGCTCTGCGGTAAGAATGACAGGCCATGCTAATGCCTCCTCTCAGCCCATCCTCAATCATCTGGAGTGTATCCAGATCAGATATTAAGTCGATCTGAATGTTTGTAGACTTCAAGAATGCGTCCCAAGAAAGGCCCGGGGCAGAGACGTACTGTGATGAATCTAGACCGTAGTGTTTCATGCAAGTAGCTCTGTAATTCTGAAACACATCCGCCAATAAACACACGTCGGCCATCAAGTATTGATCGTGATAATCGCCCATCGTTCGACAGTGTAATTCTGTCCAGGCTTTCTGTGCGTATTCATAGTCGGCGTCAGATATGCCTTTGCCTCTAAGACGGCTGTAAAAATCGTCTTTATGTGGCAGCGCCGGCTCGTCAAACCTGTCCCACGAGTCCATGTATTCATAAGGGTAAACGCCTTTACGTACTAAAGCCGAGTTAAAATATTGTTTAGTGATTGGACAGTCTTGTAGAGATTCTGCTAACTTACTTAAACTCCCCATCAGATGCTGGGTAGAATCATAGAAGGATAAACAGTCTACAGTAAAGGTCATGTACTTTTCTGATGACTGTGCAATACAGCTAACCCTCATACATTCGGCAGTTATTGCTTGCATGATAAAGTGAGAATCGTAGCCTCGTAGGTTATGAAAGAAGATAGGCAGTTTCCATTTTTTGGGGTCAACCTTGAGGTGAAGATTGCACCTGTTGTGCGCGGCCCCTCTAAATTTGCCAGTAATGTGATCATGGTCTCTCACTGTTGGGTTTGCTTTACTATTAGGAGTTAGCCCTGAGCCGCATATCCAGCAGCGGGTGGCTGATTCATAGCGCCTTTGGTCTTCGGGAGTCATCCTAATGTCTGAGAGATTCAGCTGATTGGAGAATTGATTGCGAAGATGTTTCATGTGTTGTAAAAATCGATTAGCTGCGTCGGGACCTCTGTAAATCTCTGGTTGTGTGTGTCCGCCATCTGACCTAACAACGACGAAAGCATAAGAACAGATCTGATGGTGGGTTAATAAGGTTGTTTTTTGTTCTTGTTGAGGGCCGTAGTACTGTGGCAAAATCGCTTCAAAGTCAGCATAGACTACGTATGGCCTCATCTGCATTTTGTGTACATTCTTAAAACTAACTTTAGACCCTGGTGGGGGCGTAAGAAGTTCGGTTTTACAGTCTACAAAACTTTTACAATGTTTCTTATGTTCAGCAGCTGCCTCTATAGATGGGATCCTGACCAAACACCTTCTACAAAGCTCCTGTTTAGCTGTATTGTTTGTAGTATAAGCCATAAGTCTGCTAATTGATCTGATTAATACATAATGGCTCTTGGAACCGTCTGCAAACAGTATCAAGTCGACATGTCTGTTAAGTGGATCGCCTAAAGTGGGAGCATTGGGAGAAATTCTTAGAGGGACTAGATTGTCTACTGGATTCCAGGTGTATACGTTTACAGTGATTGGTTTGTTTTGTTCTTCAAACTGGTCAATACTTTCTATGCTTACTGGAAAGTTTATGTTACTGAAGTTCAGGCTATCTTTATACTGCCTATAATTAGATACTCTGTTTGCATTATTTTTAACTGAATGTAAGTGTGCCAAAACACACCACATAAAACACATATTGTCAGAATTATGTATATTTAAGACTGCTCGTTTTAACTCTAACTCTCTCGGGAGAGGGATGTAAGAATTGCCGACTATAGGATAGAACTTTGTTTGTCTTAATCTGATTTCAAGGACTGTTCCTTCAGACCAACCGGAGCCGCGCAATTTCGCTTCTTCACTTGCATGGTTAAACTGTGTAAGCATGTAATCAGCCCATTCAGAATTAAAGTCGTGATAACTCATTACTTCTTTCTGTCTAGTTGAAACCCAGACTAGTATACTACTATCATCGGGGGTTATATAATCAATCAGAATGGCCAACAACACTTTTACTGGCGGGTCAACTTGAAGAGACTCTGGGATTTTAGAGATAGCATGTGTTACGCTTTCCTGAACGCTTGAGGGGTTAATGATGTCCATGGCTAATTCACTGAACATATTGCCCACCGGTTTGACATCCAGCGTCTTTGTGATCGTCATTTTTTAGATCAAATAAATAGGTAATACAAAAAAAATTACTAAAATTTAGCTAATATTTACTAATTTGAGGTAATACAAAAAAATAAATACTAAAATTTAGTTAAATTGAATAGCTGCTCCTTCAGAGTTAGTAAAAATAGACAATTCAGCGTCATCAGGAGCCATAATATTAACTAAAATTGCAATACACTTTATAACTGGGTTGGGCCAAGAATCTGGCATTTTACTGATTACGTTAGTTACACTTTCACGAATATCTGTGTGCTCAAAAAGATCCGCAATTAATTCGTCAAACTTGTTTCTTAACTCTTCTTCATTAGCCCCCCGCTCCATCATTAACTCTAAGGCGCAGCATATATTTTAAGCTCTGTAACTACTTTGCTCGTCATTTTTAAGATCAAATATATAGGTAATACAATAATTAAATCAGGCTCGTTTTTGGGTTTGCAAGGTTCTGCTTTGCAATGTTCTTTCTGATTGCCTCAGCGTCTACCTGTTGTGAAGTAAAAGTCTTTCTCCATTTCTTTTGAAGATCGATCTTTTGGCGTCTGTAATCATCACCGTCGGCCATGGCTCGTTTAAATTCTTCGTCTGTTACTTTTCCATCCAGTAATGTATTGCTTATAATCAGCCTTAATGAATGAAGTTTTGCTGTTGCTAGGGCTACAATGGCGGTGTGCTTTTGTAATTTGGGCGTTAGCTTCTTTAAAACAGCACTTACAATCGTGGACATGGCACCTAAACCAAACCCAACACTCCCAAAAGCTATGGACATCGGTGTCCCAACTCCAGTAGCTAAAAGAGCAACACTAGACCCAGTGCTTAAGCTGGCTACAACCGATGAGCCGGTGATTATATAAGAAAGGACATTTAAAGCTTTAGCATATTTCTTTCTAGTAACCCTATACTTATTTAAGTCACTTTCTATTTCCTCTTCAAGCTCAGTCATGTGCTTTAATCTAAACTGTTGACCTTCCATTTTAAACAAGATTATTTTTTTTAATCTTGTACATATCTTCTTATTAACCCTTCTGACAGCACTTCATCAACAGAGTAAAACCCAATAAAATCAACATACTTAATGAAAATAAAATCAAGTACTGTTAGTTTGTCTTTGTCAACCATCACAGTAACTTTGTCAGAAGATAAGAAAGTCTTTATTTCATCCCCGTTTTTAGTAATAGCAATAACAAGCCTAAGAGGCCCGTCCAAGTTTTCAGACTTTATTTGTACACCTCTGATTAACGTATGCTCTGGCAAACTAGGATCAGACTCCCTTGGAGTAATAAATAAGCGAAAAAGCATCGTCATTTTTCTAGGCAGTGATTCTAGTTTTGGGTTAAATTCTAAGCCGACGGTGTCACCCCCCACTTCAGCTAAGGACTGCTTTCTCCGCAGCATATATTCAGAGCCCTGCTTAGTTATTTCAATCTGCTTTTTCTGTTGTAATCCTGGGACTAGGCTAATAAGAAGGTGTCCTTCATTCAAAGCTTTTCTAAAATTGTATTTCTTATCAAAGTATACATAGGGGCTTCGTAGTTCAAACTTTAAATCCCAGTTAATGTCAGGAAGCAACGCCCAGGCATTCTCTCGTTTATGAAGTTTGTATTCGTGTTTGCCAAAATCGTTTGCCCTTAGATTTCTTATCTCTTCCAGGGTAGGATATTGCTGTCGTTTTTCTTCAATTTCTATTCGTTTGTAAACGCCATCGTCGGTGTACTCAAATCCATAAACATTTCCTGCCACTCCTATTAGATCAAAGTCAGTTGTATCTGCTAGATCTTTTATCTCTACTGCAACGCATTTAGGAGCTAACTCTGCTTTTGATTCTGGCCCTCGAGACATTCTTTTTAATATAAACAATTTATTATAAACAATCTATAATAAGCAATCTATAATAAACAATCTATAGTAAATAATCTGTAATAAACAATCTATAATAAGCAAACGTATTGAACTGGCGGGTCAGTCCGTAAGCATAGTTTAGCGTGCTTAGATTTTTCTAGCTGCTCTTTTATTTTTTTTAGTTCATCCTTGTCCCTGATTATATAGTTTTCACTTAAACATTCTTCAGAACTATCCTTGTCCTTAGTATAGAATAAGATGACTGATTTTAACTGCGATCTAAAGTCTTTTAAGACAGCATTGTATTTTTGAGTTAAGAGCCAAACAGAAACTAATGCGTGTCTTCCGCTAAAGGCTAGCTTAGACAGAGTCCTTCTTTTTTTAACAATGTCTTGTTCGGCTGAACAGTCATCAATAATAAACAGCGTTTCAGTTCCCTCAAATAGCCTATAGTAATGTTCTAAACAGTCGCTTAGCTTGTCAGTAGGATCAACTAAAAATATATTCTCGTCTGTCCAAACAAACTGCCTTTCTTTGTAAGACTTGTTGTGCTTAATGGTTGTGCAGAATATAACAATGTACTCGTAATGAAACCTGTAGACTGTTTGTAACAAATCAAGCACGAAGACAGTTTTCCCACACCCAGTAATCCCACAAATAAGCGAACAGTGCGGGTCTTTAGGCAAAAAGTTCAAACTATCCATCTGTTTTAATAGGCTATTTCTTTCAGTCTATTTTCTTCAATGTTCAGCTGGGCGTCATAAACCACAAAAACGTGCATTTGTATCTGGCCATTCTCCTCCTCTTCCTTATTAATCTGTATGAGTATGCCATCTGACCCTACCCTTCTTCCACTCCCGTGCAGTCTGTTGTCATACGTGGATCTAAAATCCAGCCATAGTCCATATTTGTCTGTTAGATAATCTTCGAGTCTTACATCGTGAAGGTGAAGTTTTTTACACACATGATCGGCTGTGGGGCTTGTCTGTCTGCCTCCAGCAAACAGTTTTCTTATTTCATCAAAGTGTTGGTCAGGTAAAAGTCCGGCTGAATACAGCTGAAAAGGCTTGCCATCTACTGTGCAAGACAGCTGCTCAATTTTTGGATTGTAAAACACCTCAGATTCCCTCTGAAAAGGGGTCGGGGGTTTAGTAAATAGCAAGAGAACCCCCTTTAGGGACCTTAAAGAATTGCTTATAGCTATTTCCCAGACAGCGTCTTGCTTGTTTTTAATCGCTAGACTGTGGTGTAAAACTCTTTCAAAGTAAACAACCGCCCTACTTTTATACTGGTTTAAGATTATTCTAGCCAGTTCAGGGTTAGTAACAACATCAAAATTAAGAGAGATGTTACTAACAGTGTATCTGGCTTGAGGATCATCTGATAAAATAACAGACCCGCTGTCATTGAATGTCAGTTCGTAAGTAAGTTTGTCTCTTAGTGCGCCTTGGTAATATGGCTGATGGGTTTTTAACAGTTCAAAATCTAGAGGGATGCAAAATCTGTTCTTAAATGCTCGCGCTATTGCCTGGTCTCCCTCGTCTTCCTTTGCATCTGCAGCATTAAGCCTGTGCTTAAGACCGTTTGGGCTCTGGATTCCTTGAAAGATTTTGTCTTTCCTTTCTGTTCTGGGTAGCCACAGATCAGAATAGAGATTAAAAATGTCTGCGCTACTCAGTGAGAAGACTTCTCTACCTTCCAGTTTAATTACCATATTTTTAATGATGGCCCTGCCCAGGTTAGCAACGACAGTAGCATTAGGATCCGCCGACTCAATGTCTATTTTGAATGACAGCCTGGCAGTGCCTGGCATTATAACATCGTCAGGCCCAAGGTCACTAAATCTTACTGTTAACATTTCATTGGGCTCAATTGTTGATGGATTATTTACAACACGCACAGTCTGTCTTATGCCTTTTATGCCATGGGGCTCCTTCGCTTTTCTGAATGGATCAAGGTCGCAACCGTATGGGTTCATTTTTTATAAAACAAAAAATAATAAATATATAAATATGGCTGATGAAGATTTTGACGCGATTAGTCCTATTGAAGAAGAAGATGAAGAAAGAGAGCCGAGTCCTTCATTGCAAGATGAACTTGAAGAAGCACGTTCTTTACTCCCTAGACAGCCTCAAGATGTAGGTTCTTCACTCCTTAGTGCTCGTCAAGAACTTTTAGGAGTAGGCTCTTCACTCCCTAGACAGCGTCAAGAACTATTGCGACAACGAATTGAATTATTCTATAGAAGTATAGGACGGGAGCTGCCAGACACGATCGATTCTAACGATTTTGAGATGGGAAAAGGGGGCGGAGACGAGGAAGGTCATTTGTTTATAAAATATAAGAAGGGCAATAAACAAATGCGTAAACAAGTTACTGATAGCCGGGACCCCTCCGAGTTTTTAACTCCGGGCTCACTTGGGAGATTCCTATTCGGATCAGAAGGCGATTAAATATTGCAGGTCCAAGGAAGTCTGCTCTAAGGTCTAAGGCTGTTAGTGCTTTACAGAACGCGGAGCAAAGGTTGCCAACACAATCTGAAATACAAAACATACCTCTTCAAGAATTAAATCGAACAGCAGATGATCTAATAGCAGAAATTGAGACGAGTTTTAATGAAGAAACAATTGCCGATTCTTCATCGCCTAGTCAAAGAGAACGTGAGCTGAGTCCTGAAGAAGAAACAGCTTTAAAAACAACTGATGGTCCTCCATTGCCTAAGCATAAACCCGGGGTTCTTAAAGCTAGAATCAAGGATCTTAAAGATGAACTGCGTGACCTCAGGTCTGTTAAGTCTGCTTTAACAACCATAAACGAAGAACTAAAAAACAATTTGGCAAAATTTAATGAGCTAGAGAGAGAGAGATAGAAGAAGAAAAAAATAAACTGGCCGATGCAGATGATAACAATTTAGAGCCGGAAGAAAAGGCTAGAATACAGGCGAAAATACAGAATTTAATGGAAGATAAAAAAAAAAACAGGTTAGCAGCGTTGTATATTAACAGAGAAAAAATAGCATACCAAACAAGCAGAATCAGAGAAACTATAAACAGTATACTTCAAAAAAATACTACGTTAGCAGAAAGAATAAGGATTCTGTTCAGAGAGCAGGGGATTACAATAGTTAGTATATTAACAGCCGTTGGGTTTGCTATCTCTACACTGGTTTATGCATTAACCGGCAGTGCGCCAACAGGGCCAGTAGCGCCTCCAACGCCTCAGCCCGGTAAAAGTTGGATTAGAAAACAATTGCACCATCTGGCAAACCTATTAAAGAAGTTAGCTGCCAAAGCGCTTGATGCTCTGCCTGGCATAATAGGCAGTGTTGTTAGTTGGGTTTTGTCTACCATAGGCAAAGTGGCTGGTTATATGGCCGACCATATGTGGACTTTGGGGTGCTGGCTGCCGGTTTAATTTTTAGTGAAATAAAGTATAGCCAGTCCAGTAAAAGTTAAAAACACAACAAGGGCTGTCTTTTCGCTAGTGTGTCTGTCGGCGTGAGGTACATCAACAGGTGGACTGCTTTCTGGCTGTGGGCTGCTTATAACTGGTGGGGGGTCGCTTTCAGGGCTAGATACTTTTTTCAAAATGGCTGGCGCGGGCCTTGTGTTTAAACCTTGATTGTGTCCTAAGTTTTGGTCGTCTCCGGCTATGAGGATTTCATTATTATAATTCTGTATCATGCCAATCTGCAGTCTGAGGTCAGAAGGCAGCATGTATAATCCATGGCCCACAACAAAGTCAACCTTTGACCTAGCATGTGAAAGAACGTTTTGGTACCTTTGTATGCTGGAAGGCAAATCAACAGCAGAGTTAATAGCATCTTCTAAATTGGCTAGAAATTGTTTTCTGGCGTCAAAGCCTGTAGATTGATCCACTATGCTAGACTTGGTCTGTGCTTGCGCTCCTAATAGACACCAAACGTACGTACGTATGGAGTCATTGAGTCTTTGCACTCCTGGCATTGTTAGGCCTTCACTTTCATCTAAGATAAATGTTGCCCAAGCATTGGGGTGTTTTTGTTCTATTGATCCCAATCTAACTTGGGAGTTTGTCTTAAAAGAGGTGTGGCCGGGCCAGTAGTCAAAATTATACTCTCTACGCTGACCCCACAAATACAATGTGCCCAACCCGTGATTGCGGTCTAACTTTTGTCTAAAGTTATTTGAGGGGTTAATGTTAAATTCGTTGCAGATTCTTTCATATGCATTATTGTCCATTGGGCTGAGAAATGGATTAAACGCGTTGTCGTTGGGTAGGCGTACTTGTAGTTCAGTTAGTATGCGCCTATACTGATAATAAACATGAAAGTTATATACTGACCTTACTAAGAGGTTGGGGTGGTTTAAATGGTTTGTATATGAAACACCGCAGCCAGTGGTTGAGCAGTAAACTGCAAAATTTAACTGATTCTGGTAAAAAGCCATGGGATGAGTTGACCATGCTGATGGCACTCTATCACTCTTTATTGGAGGATTTAAATATCTAGTTAGTGGGTTTACAAGTCTGACTAGAAAGCCATATGATTCATCCACTGCGATGGTTAGGTTACTAAAGTCCAAAGATTTGGGCTCATAAACCCCTCCTACGTCGTAAGTGGCACTTTCATTATATTTAAAAGGTTCCATTTATAAATAGATTTTTTTAAAAAGGATTTAAAAAGGATGTTCCTTTATATAACCAAGCAAAACCAGCGCGTGTTTTTAAAGTATTCAGTTGACAATAAAGGCGGAAGTGTAGGGCTGCTCTTAGAGAACTTAGGTTTAAAATAAGGTGGTTTAACATATCTGAAAAGGCCCAAAATAATTGGATAGATATTTATGATGAGGGGGGCAATCGCTTAAAACGTTTAAAAATACCTGATGGTTACTACAGCTTTTGTTCTTTAAAAGAAGCATTTAACAAATTTGACATACGGTTAGAAATTAATGAGGCAAGTCTTATAATTACTATATTTTTACCAAAACATAAAGACAAAAGGGAGTACGTTTTTCCCAAGGGCCTTGCTCGAATTTTAGGCTTTTATGATAGTGGTAAAACCTATCGTATTAATACACACGCGTATATAGAAAGCGGTCTATATGAATATGTAGGCAGTAGGCCATCCGATTTTCTAATTAATCCAATGTTGTATGTTCATTTAAGCGAATTAAAAACAAACACTAATTTGTATAATGGCCAGCCATCTACAGTTCTAAGAGCACTCCCATCAACTAAGGTGGGGTTTTGCGATTATCAGTCATATACATTTGGTGAAAACAGTCAATTTAAAGAATTAGTTGAAGGGCCTATAAATTCAGTGTGTGTAAAAATAACTAACCAAGATGGAAGGCCGGTTGTTTGTTCTGATTTGTTGGTGGTGCTTGAGATAGAAGATTAATCAGAGAGAAAGTTTAAATGTCGGTTCTAGAGCAACAATATTATTTTGCCCGGAAACCCCACTTTTCACGCGATTAGATTTGTTTAATCAAAAAAATAGCTAAAACGGGGGTTTGCGGGCGATTAGATTTGTTTAATTTTGTAGGTTTTTAGCTATTTGTTTTGGTTAAGAGAATTTGATTATGTGAAAAGGGGGTTTGCGGGCGAAATAAGATTGCTGATCTAGAACAGACATTTAAACTTTCTCTATTGGGCATCATCCGTGACCCATATTGAACATACCTGCTAATTTTCACAAAGATCGGCCAAGTACTTTCTGAGATATTCCATGAAGAAGAAAAACCGTTACAGGCCGTTAGTAACGGCTATAACGGTAAACTAAAACATTGAGCATCATCCTTGACCCATAATGAACGTACCTACAAATTTTCAGAAAGATCGGCCATGTAGTTTTGTCTGGAGCGAGTGGAACACACACACACACACACACACACACACACACACACACACACAGAGCATTTCTTCATTCCCATTCTAAAGTACTCCCTGTTTTATAAGAACTGGGAGTACAAAAAGGAAAGCATAGAAAAAGAAGGCCTACAGATAAGTCCATAAATCAGATAAATGAATGAAAACAGGAAAGGCGAGTCACGAATATTAACCAAAAAGCAGTTAAGATGGTCATTAATGAAGAAACTACATCAACACATGCACGATTAACAATTAACAAACACAACGAAAACGGGAACGCAAATCAATAATAACGAAAGAACAGAAAAACAGGGAAGATTAGTAATTGATGGCGTGGACAAAGAACACGAAGAAGACTAGTAGTTAATAACTAACAACTTCAAAAGGGGGAAGCTGATTATTAATACACTGATAAAATGAACACGGAGGGTGAGGAGACTATTCCTGTATAAACAACATGAAAATAGGCAAGATTAGTCATCAATAGATAAAATGCAAACGAGGAAGACAAATCGTTAATAACCAAACACCATGAAAACAGGGAAGGTCAGTTTGAATAAATAGACACAATAACAACAAGGAAGGGTTGTCCATAACAAACAAACACATTGAAAACAGGCGAGGCATTAATAATCAAGCTCAATGGAAAGCATGGACACAGAAAAGCCTTGTCAATAGTAAAAAATGCAATGAAAATGGAGAAAAATAGTCATTTTTAAACAAACACAGTTAAGACGGAGAAGACAAACAACGTTAAACCAGGGAAGAGTATAGTCATGAATAAGCAAACTAAGCAAAAAAGTAATTAAAAAAAAAAGCATGGATAAGATTAGTTATAACAAGCAAGTTACATGAAAACAGGGGAGACTATTACTAGTAAACAAAAAAGAGAAGTCGTAAATAGACATACTAAAATTTTAAAAAAAGAGTAAAAAATAACAGAGGAGATAATTCAAAATTAACCACAATAGAAACATGGAAGGCTTATCATCAATAAACAAACAGCATTAAAACATGAAAATATGGTCATTGATAAATAACATAAAGCATGGAAGGCTAGTCGTTAATAAACAAACAGCATAACGACATAGGAGATAAGTCATTCATTAAGAAATACAGTTAACAGGAGAATTCCAGTTTTGACGAAGCGAACGCATTGCAAACGGGGCAGATTGATCATGAACAGAAAAACAATACAAAATCAGGAAAGTCTTATAACCAATAAACAAACTACATAAACACAGTGAAGACAAGCCATTAACAAACACGCAGCATAAAAACAGGCAAGGCTTGTAGCGAGTAAACAAACAACATGGAAAAAAAAAGGGGGGGGGGAACCTAGTTATTAACAAATGCACAACATAAAAACGGTAAAGACTAGTCACTAACACGTAAACGAAATAAAACAAAGAAGACTAGTTACTAATAAACAAACCACATGAAACCAGTGATGACTGGTTGTTGATGAAAAAAAACATTATCTAAAATATATTTCAAATGTAAGTAAATAGCGCACCGCCAAAAATCTAAAATGCCATCTGAAAATTTCATCGCCAAATGGAATTTTCCCAGCAATTTCTAGGAGCAGTCTCGCATCATGTCTGATTTCCCAGTTTGCCAAACGGAAAGCAGAAGACAGCTGCATATCCATCAGAGCAGCCATCAATGTTATGCCAAATGTGTTTTGAATGTTGCGGAAGCTGAAGCATGAAGTTGTCCGCCATGTTCAGAGATGGTGGTAAGGGGTCAAGAACTGGGACAAAAAAATAACATGCGCGTGCGCGCGCATGCACACACACACACACACACACACACACACCACACACACACACACACACACACACACACACACACATTCTATCTGTCACACACACACACACACACACACACACACACACACACACACACACACACACACTGTCTGTCTGTCTGCCTGTCTGTCTCTCTTTCTGTCTCTGTCTGTCTGTCTCTCTGTCTCTCTGTCTCTCTCTCTCTCTCTCTCTCTCTCTCTCTCCGTCTCTCTCTCTCTCTCTCTCTCTCTCTCTCTCTCTCTCTCTCTCTCTCTCCGTGTCTCTCTCTCACTCTCTCTCTATGGGCGCAGGGGGGCGAGAACGGGAGTTTCGCGCGTCAAGCAGCACTTTGTAGCTCTCCGTTTATTTCATTGTTTACAGTGAATCTAGTGAAGTATTTGCACCCAGATTTGGTCAGCAAGTGTGAAGAGTAGCATGCCATCTGGATCGTTAGACTTCAGGGCCTCTTGTGGCTCTTTTCTGCCAGTTTTCCTGGCCTTCATGTTCAAACGGGCGAGGCAGAAACTTTTACTTCGAGTCGCCATACTCAAGTTGAAAAGGAGAGTGGACGGTGCTGTGGCAGGCTTGCTCCTGTCGTATTTGTTCTGGGGGAGTCTTCTCCTCTGTTGTGGCGATATCGAAAGTAATCCTGTCCCAACCCTGTGCAAGGCCGTGACAGCACCAGGCAAACCCGATTCTCCAGCACAGGGGCGAGCAGTGGCAGAGTCAGCCTGGAGAAACCTGTCAACCCTCAGGGAGGCGCCTCTAACCAGCCAGTGAAAGAGCCGTCCCTGTCCGACCTCATGACCATGTTCCAGTCGATGGACAGGAAATTCGACGAGGTCAAGCAGGACATACGGGTCTTGCGTGAGGGGTATGCTGCCATGCAGGAGGAGCTGAGAGGGCTGAGACGGGAGGTGGACGACCTTCGACAGCAGAACAACGACCTGCAGAGGAAGAACGACGACCTGGCCTCGAGAATGGACAACATTGAGAGGAAGGCGGACGACCTGGAGGGGAGATCCAGAAGAAACAACGTCTCTTCTATGGCATCGGTAGGAAGGAGAATGAGACAAGTGCTCAGTGTGAAGACCTTCTTAGGGACCTTCTCAGTGACAAATTGGAACTGGCTCGTAATGTGAAGTTCGATAGGGTCCATCGCGTGAATTCTAAACCTGATTCCCCGATCATCGCCAGATGCGTTTTTTACAAACAGAAAATGGACATCTTGAGAGCAAAAGGGAAACTAAAGGGAACAAAGATCTTTGTAGGTGAGGACTTCTCCGCTAGAGTGAGAGAAATCAGAAGAAACTTGACACCCCATCTGAAAAAGGCGCAAAGTGACGGGAAACGAGTCACCATGATCCATGATCATCTCCTTGTGGATGGTATCCGCTACTCTCTGGACACTGATAGTCGTCTGGTGCAAATGAAATAGGGTTTCGGCCGGTCCCCTATTTATCCCCTTGCATTGTCCGGAGCTGTGGAGGGAACATCTACTGAGGCGACGCCGGTTACCTTGTCACAGCGCGACAGTGGCAGTGAGCTGGCGACGCCACGTGAAAACTGTGCACCCGTGATATGTGACGATGCTTTTGTGTCGCCCGTAAGCGTGGACAGTGCAGTCGTCGGTGTGTCAAATGAACATGTGCATAGGTCGACCTCGACAGTGTTGAATGATGAGTTAGATGATTCCAATGAGTGTAATAAATCAAAACCCTTTTCTTTCCTGCATTGGAACATTAATGGATTACTTTCAAAAATATATGACCATGATTTCATTTCGTATATCTGTTCCTTTGATTTTGTCTGTTTAGTTGAGACATTTGTAGAAAATTTTCAGTTGTCTGTTTTTAGAGGGTATACTGTGTTTTGTAGACCGGCTGTAAAACTGTCGGTACACGGAAGACGCTCGGGTGGAATTGTATGTCTGATAAGGAATGAGCTGTGTTCTTACGTTAGACCTATTGATGTGGAGTCTCCTCTTTTCTACGCTTTTCTTCTGGATAAATGCCTTTTCGGAATGGAGAGAGACATTGTGTATGTTTGTGCTTATGTACCACCTGAAAACTCACCCTATTATGTACACTTTGACTGTGAAAATGGTGTCTCTTTATTGGAAGATTTCTTATGTGATTGTTTGCTGTATAATGAAGCACATGATGCCTATATAGTAATTAATGGAGACCTAAATAGTAGAACCTCAAATATTTCCTGTGATCTTGTAACCAATGTGTGTGATTCTGAAGATCAATGTTTAAGTGGCCCTTTGACCTTGAATAGAAACTCTGAAGACCGTGTGCTTAATAATTATGGGAAAATGTTACTGAACATGGGCACTGTTTTAGACCTGTGTATTTTGAATGGTATGTGTCAGGGTGACCTTCAAGGTCACTACACGTACATATCTGACAATGGTAACAGTGTAGATGATTATTTTTTACTGTCATATGACCTGTTTTCAAGGATTTCTGATTGCAGCAGAATGAATGTGTCTGACAGAATTGAATCTGATCATTTACCTTTGGAATTACATATTCATTTCCCTAAGAACAATATGATCTGTATGAAAGATAATAATTATGTTCAGATTTCTGAAAAGTTTATATGGGACGAAGCTCACAGCAGTATGTTCAGAGACAATATCTGCTCAAATGACATCCAAATCCAGTTTGAAATGGCAATTGATTTGATAGATGAAAATATTAACGAGGCACTTGAGGTTTTTAATCATTGTATGAAAAATGCAGCAGACTCTATGAAAAAACAGGTAGTCATTGGTAAGGGCGTGAAAGATGATGATGGTATGATGATGAATGTCGCGTTGCCAAAAGAACTGTGCGTAATTTGTTGAAAAAATTTAAGCGTACTTTGTCTCCACCTGACCGCACTTCTTTGTGTTTAGCAAGACGCGAATATAAACATTTGTTAAAGAGAAAAGAGAAGCAGTTCAATGACACTTTGTTAAGTGGCTTATTACAATCTGTAAATAGCCAACAGGAATTCTGGAAATCTGTGCGTAAAATCTCTAAGACAAGAAAGCAGCCTCTGAATGATGTTAGCATTGACGACTGGTATGTACATTTTAAAGAATTGTTAGAAAGACAAGACAGGTTTGTCAATAGTCTGATTCAGGAAGAATCTAATAGTAACGAAAGTGCTTCTGGTAATCATCATAGTGCTGTAAACCATGAGGATGGCTGTGACGATGATAATGGTGAAAATGATAATGGTGATGCCGAAAATAATTTGAATCGACCTATCTCAGTAGAAGAAATTTTGATCGCTTTAAAAACATTGAAAACTCGTAAAGCACCTGGTCCTGATAAGATTCTAGGGGAATTTATAAAAAATGCTTGCAAGTCAAACTTGGTAGTGGAATTTCTGGTTAAAGTTTTTAACTCCCTGTTTGATAGAGGCATATACCCTGAAAGCTGGTGTGAATCAATTGTAGTGCCATTATACAAAAAGGGCAATGTTACAAATCCAAACAACTACAGAGGAATATCGCTGTGTAATGTGTGCAGTAAAGTGTATAGCACGATTATTAATAAAAGACTTCAAGTTTGGGTTGAGGATAATAATATTACAGGTGAATTTCAAGCTGGTTTTAAACAACATTATTCCACCATAGACCATATGTTTGCATTATTAGCTTTTGTCCAAAAACAGTTTTGTCTGAATCGTAAATTGTATGTTGCTTTCATCGATTTTGAGAAAGCATTTGATTCTGTTAACAGAACTTTACTTTGGCCCATTTTATTAGAAAATGGTATTCGTGGAAAGATGTATAAATGCATAATGAGTATGTATGACTGCGTAAAGGCAAGGGTGCGATGTGGTGCTGCTTTAACAGATTATATCAATTGTACATCTGGTGTTAAACAGGGTGATGTTTTGCAGCCCAGTTTTGTTTTCTTTATTCATTAATGAGCTGACTTTGGAAGTGATAAACTCCGGAAGACATGGCGCCCATTTTATAAGAGATGCTATGGAAATATTTATCCTACTTCTTGCTGATGACGTTGCATTAATAGCAGAGACAGTAATCGGGCTCCAAACTCAGTTAAATAGTTTGCAGAGGGCCGCTGATTCGCTCCAGTTGAAAATAAATATGAGTAAAAGTAACATAATCGTTTTCAGAAAGGGCGGCTACCTCTCTGCTAGAGAAAAATGGACATATAATTCGGTAAATATGCCTGTTGTTAATGTATACAAGTATTTGGGTATATATTTATCTACGCGTTTAAGTTTTACTTTTGCTTGTAAAGATATTGCTTGCCGAGCCAAAAATGCACTGCTATGTATTATGAAGAAGTTGTCGATGCTGAACAATGAATCTCTTGCCTTGTTTTTGAAACTGTTTGATGCCCAAATCTTGCCTATGTTACAATATGGGGCTGAACTTTGGGGTCTTGATACTGCTGCTGCGCAATGCGAAAAGGTCCATTTATTTGCTTTAAAAAAGTTCTTGGGTGTATCGCCACAAACACCAAATGATCTTGTGTATGGTGAGACTGACAGATACCCCATATCTTTGCACTCCACTGTTAAATGTATTAAATACTGGATAAAACTAACTCAGATGGATGAACATAGATTGCCTCATAAAGCGTATAAAATGCTATTAGAACTAGATAATAGAGGCAAGATAAACTGGGTGTCTCATGTAAGAGCCAAATTATATGAATATGGTTTTGGGTACGTATGGCTTAACCAAGGTGTCGGAGATATGAACAATTTTGTTCGCACATTTAAAGAAAGACTGATTGACTGTAGGTGGCAAGACTGGAATTTTCATGTTCAAAATAGTAACAGGTTTAGTTTTTATAGAACATTCAATGATAGGCATTCTCTCCCAACGTACATGTCATTGCGTATGGACAGGCACTTGAAGTTTATAATGTCAAAGTTTAGAATTGGTGTGTCTGATATTTTTTTCATTATTATCGTTATAGACGAATAGATGCCTCTGAAATGTTGTGTCCATTATGTCGACAGTCAACAGAAGATGAAATGCATTTTGCATTAATTTGTCCAAAATTGCAAGATATAAGAGAACAATTTATTTCACAGAAATTTTGTACAAGACCCTGCTCATTCAAGCTTATCTTATTAATGTCATCTCAGAATGAAAGCATTGTAAAACAGTTTGCAGTTTACTTATACAAAGCTTTCAAAAGACGAAGCATTTGTGTAATGTAATTATTATCATGAATTTGGTAGTGCGATTTTTTATGTTACATGTACATCCCCCTTCTGAGGGGCCAAGGCCTATAAGAATAAACATCTGAATCTGAATCTGAATCTCTATGGGCGCGCGCGTTTGTGCACAGCTCCTTAAAAAACAATCCATGTTTGAATGACAGTTAGGCAGTTACACACACACACACGCACGCACGCACGCACGCACGTACGCACGCACGCACGCACGCATGCACCACGCACGCACGCACGCACGCACACACACACACACACACACACACACACATTCTATCTGTCACACACATACACACACATTCTGTCTGTCTGTCTGTCTATCTCTCTCTCTCTCTCTCTCTCTCTCTCTCTCTCTGGGCGCACGGACACGCCGGCGCGCGTTTGTGCTCAGCTCCTTAAAAACCAATCCATGTTTTAATGACAAGTAGGCAGCGCGTCTTGTTCAACACTCGGAGTCCCTTGCCTCTCTTTGCTTTTTCAATGGTCTGTCACTTCGCGATATATTCTGTGTGTGTGTGTGTGTGTGTGTGTGTGTGTGTGTGTGTGTGTGTGTGTGTGTGTGTCTTTTGTGTGTGTGTGGGTGTGTGTGTGTGTGTGTGCGCGCGCGTGTGTGTGTGTGTGTGTCTGTGTCTGTCTGTCTGTCTGTCTGTCTGTCTCTCTCTCTCTCTCTCTCTCTCTCTCTCTCTCTCTCTCTCTCTCTCTCTCTCTTTGAAGCCAGCATCACTAGCCTCCTCGTCGGAGCCATCTTGGATCGATTTTCATTTTGAACTGTCCGCTAGAAGCTCTCTGCCGGCTGATCTCTTGGTGATCATCAAAGGGCTCTATCTAGCAGAAACTCTCTGCCGGCTGATCTCTTGGTGATCATCAAAGGCTCTATCTAGCAGAAGCTCTCTGTCGGCTGATCTCTTGGTGATCGTCAAAAGGCTCTATCTAGCAGAAGCTCTCTGTCGGCTGATCTCTTGGTGATCATCAAAAGACTCTATCTAGCCAAATGTCTGGGGAAGTGGTGGGAGTGAACAGATGTCAAGGGGAGGGCGTGTGTTGGGGGGGCGGGGGGGGGGGGGGGGCTATGGGAAAGGAAGGTCGGGGAAGGGGAGGGGTGGTTGAAGACATTCCGTATAGGCCTTCCCGGCAAAAAACACTACGGCGAAGAATGAAGAGAAATGCACTTGACCAAAGTCAACCTTTTAAGCACACAGATATTGTGCCTGATGGCCTGATCATCTGTGGGAATCATTTTATAAATGCAGAAGGCGGTCACTGATGTGCCCAGCGTTGGGTTTTCTGGCAGTACACCATGCCCTGGTCACATTTTTCACGTTGATCACTGTCACACGACGGTCTCTACTACATACACATTCACATGCAAAGACATCCATGCGCCCCGCACGCAACGACACATCTGACTCCTTTCCTTCACTTAAAAAAAAAAGAAAAAACAGAATACCATTTTAAAGTTCTCCTTTAGTAAAAAAAAAAAAAAAAAAAAAGGATTTTAATGTTCCATCTCTTTGTGTGTGTGTGTGTGTGTGTGTGTGTGTGTGGTTTTATTTTACGTCTTTTCATCCGGCAGATGATATTAGACGAAAACAAAACAAAAACAAAACCACCACTTAAGTCATTTCAACACATACATCTGCATACACTTATGAAAAAGAAAACAGCATATCAGTAAAGGACCCTCATAATAGTCTAGCTACATCAGAACTGGCTAAA
The DNA here is from genome assembly GCA_033310375.1 of Conus canariensis. Classification (NCBI taxonomy): domain Eukaryota; kingdom Metazoa; phylum Mollusca; class Gastropoda; order Neogastropoda; family Conidae; genus Conus; species Conus canariensis. Next base: position 6,618,173 of record CM065720.1, read on the forward strand.
GTGGCGGCAAACTCAATTATGCATGAGTCAGACAGAACTTGACTCTCATTTTCATATTTGTCAAGATTGATACCTTTCGCCTTATACATTTTAGTTAAAACTGGACATGCTAATAGAAGGTGATGCACAAAGATGAATTTTCCACAGACACACACAACTTCAGGAGAAAATTTGGTCTTCCATGTGTTCACCCTTAATTTTGTGATAATCTTAGCCAGATGGCGTGAGCAGCTAGGCAGTGTGTAGCATTTTTCACAGAAAAAGGCGTTGTAAACGTAGTGTTCCAGGTTGAATAGTATTTCACACTTGGAAGGATGTAATGGCAAATTTAGCACACATTCTGAACAGTATTGTGCACCAAGTTTAGCTAGATTTTCTGCTGTTTCATTCCCCCTGAGACCACAATGTGAAGGAATCCAACAGAAGTCTACGATTATACCCTGAGACATAATACAGTGTATCAGGTACCTTATTTCATATAGTAAATCTTTTCTGGCCTTCCAATCCCAAGTTTGCAGTGATTGCAAAACAGACTTGGAATCAACACAAAACAGCACACTTAAAAAGGATATTGGAGTACTATGTACATAAAATAAAGCCATCAGTATAGCATACAGTTCTGCAGTGGATATTGAAAATCCCTTTCCGAGTTGAAAATGTTTTCGTATATGCAGACTTGGAATAACAGTGTGTGTGTGTGTATGTGTGTGTGTGTGTGTGTGTGTGTGTGTGTGTGTGTGTGTGTGTGTGTGTGTGTGTGTGTGTGATGTGTGTGTGTGAGTGTGTGTGTGTGTGTGTGTGTGTTGCGCGCGCGCGCGCGCGCGTGTGTGTTGTGTGTGTGTGTGTGTGTGTGTGTGTGTGTGTGTGTATGTGTGTGTATGTGTGGTGAGTGTGTGTGTGTGTGTGTGTGTGTGTGTGTGTGTGTGTGTGTGTGTGTGTGTGTGTGTGTGTGTGTGTGTGTGTGATTCAACAAAATTCCGCAACAATTTGTATCAAACACTGTTTTCAATTCATGTATTTATTATGCACAGTTCACTCCCCCCCCCCCCCCCCCTTTCTTTGGGGGTCTCACAGATGCTGAACAAGCCCCACACAAACAAAGCACTCTGGGTTCATAGACCACAATTCCTATACGCAAAATACTTTAAAATCAATGAGGACCAAGCACCCCGTAAAAGCGACTTTTCAATGCTAGTTCGACAACAACAAACATTTTTCCCTTTTTTTTTATCTTTCCAGGGCGCATGACAATCACACTGTACAGTCACATCTGGATGTCGACAGTTCCGCCTCCAAACCTCCGCTTCCGCTTCCGTTTTCCGTTTCTTTGCACCAACCAGTCAGAGGACCAGTTAACGTGTTGTGTCTCTCGGCCAACCAATGTGAGACAAACATAGAAAGTCACCTAGAATTTGGGGGGATTGGGTTCTCGGTTGATCTTTGGGAGGTTTGGTCTTAAATTCTAAGCGCCCAGGAAATGTGTACGAGTCACTTTGTGTGCGTGCGTGCATGTGTGTGTGTGTGTGTGTATGTGTGTGTGTGTGTGTGTGTGTGTGTGTGTGGCGCGCGCGCGAGTGTGTGTGTGTGTGTGTGTGTGTGTGTGTGTGTGTGTGTGTGTGTGTGTGTTGGCGCGTGCGTGCGTGTGTTGGCGCGTGTGTGTGTGCGTGTGCGTATGTGTGTGTGTGTGTGTGTGTGTGTGTGTGTGTGTGTGTGTGTGTGGAGTGTGTGTGTGTGTGTGTGTGTGTGTGTGTGTGTGTGTGTGTGTGTGTGTGTGTGTGTCTGTGTGTGTCTGTGTGTGTCTGTGTCTGTGTGTGTCTGTGTGTGCACTTTCACGTCAGTGACGAGCTTTACAAGTCCGAACCAAAGCAAGAAATATTATTATTATTATTATGAACATTTATGACGCCTAATCAATTGAATGCCCTAGGCGTTTACAATATCACAACAGACATCAAATCACACAGTATATAACAATCATACATGAGAAAAAGGCATCAAAATCCAAAGCAAGGACACAAACTCACAAGCATGCATACACGCAAACACACACTCACACAGACACGAACGCACACAAAGCAGACACTCGCATCACACATTGCAAACGTCGGGTCACAGGGAAGACGAAGTTACCTAGGAAACAGATGAGTTTTGAGAAGGCGCTTGAATGTGGGCAGTGAGGGTGAGTATCTGAGAGAGCGAGGCAATTGATTCCAGGTAGTTGGAGCTTGATAGGCAAAGGAACGTTGACCATAGGTTTTAGTGCGAACAGTGGGGATACTGTAGATACGAGTGTCACATGAGGAACGTAAAGCTCGAGATGGGGTGTAAAGATGTAACAGGTGGGTGAGATACTCAGGACAGGAAGACTCGATAGATTTGAAGCAGAGAGAGGCAATCTTGTAGGATATTCTTAGCTGAACAGGGAGCCAGTGGAGAGAGCGGAGCAATGGGGTAACATGGTTATATTTAGAAGTGCGGAAGATGAGACGGGCAGCATGATTCTGAACTCTTTGAAGTTTGTTGATGAGATGAGAGGGAGAGCCAGACAAAAGAGCGTTACAGTAATCCAGGCGGGATAGAACAAATGCGCAGACATATATATATTCAAGGACGGTTTGCTCAAACAGGCGTTGTATTCAGTTCAACTACACCGCACTTGGCTTTAAATGTTCCTTCAGTGTCAGTGCTGCTTAGAAGCGCGGTGAAGTCACTTTCGGCTGGAACTGGACAGGGGTATGTCCACTGCCAGTGCAGAGGTGTGTTTAGCCAACCGATGCTCCTGTTTCTACGCGGCCAGTCTGAGCTACAGTGCTCATCTGCTCACCAGGCAATCTGAACTACAGTGCTCACCTGCTCACCGGGCAATCTGAACT
>CM065720.1:6626045-6628545 GCA_033310375.1 Conus canariensis
CAAAAAAGTAAAGGAGAAAATAAGTTAGGGAGAAAAACCAAATCGACAGTTTGAGAACGTTTCAACAGACCCAAGGCTGTTAACAATAATAATAATAATAATGATAATAATAATAATAATAACAACAGCAACAACAATAATGATAATAATAATAATAATGAAATTAATAATGATAATTATAATAACAACAACAACAATAGTGATAATAACAACAACAACAGCAACAATAATGATAATAATAATAATAATGAAATTAATGATAACAACAACAGTGATAATAACAACAGCAATAATGATAATGATAATAATAGTAATAATAAAAATAACAATTATAATAATAATGATGATTACAATAATAGTAATAATGATAGTAATAATAGTAACAATAATAACAATGGCAAATGTGTGGTGGAGTAATGATTCTCGGAAAGCAGTGGATGCTAAAAGGAGACATTAGAAAATGTATATAAGAGATAGATAACCAGAAAAAAATAGATCCCAGTGAGGAGAGCAAACTCAGTTATAAAACAACAGCGAAAGCAAAATTGACAGTTCTGGCCTAGGTTTACAGAATGAAGTTTACAGACATAAACATATACAGCACAAATAAAGAAAAAAAAATCCTTGAAAAGTGAGATCAGTTTACCACGCTGTCCGATTAAAGGGAATGAAAATGAGCACCAAACCAATCTAGAAAAGGCTGAATCTTTTGTAGACATGAAATTCGAAAATCTATGAGAAAAATTGCAGAAAGTATAGAGAAATGAGGCAAAAAAAAACACAGTTATATGAAAATCCAGAAGGTGATAACACACACTATATCAATGCTCCCCCAACTCGACAGGAACTTTAAGATATAATTTCTTCCGTGAGTACCAAATAAAGCAGCATTGGTAGGTATGGACGCAATTTCCGATGGATTACTTATCTAAATGGTGTAAAACGCTGTTATTTATGTACATAAAATTAGGTCGCCCTTTCATAAAGTTACATTATGACCCTAACAAGGTTCCTACTGTTGTACTTCCTCACGGTTGCCCCTAAGACTGCATGCCAGACCCATTTCTTAAAGTCAACGAAAATATGGTAGAGATCTACTGGTGTTGTGGGCGTTTCTCATGAGTAAAGAATGTAATAAAACCATTCCAGGATAAGGGCAAATGACAAAGTGTTAGAAATGAAATACCATCCGGGCCACATGCCGAGATTTGAGATGAGATCCACATAAGAGCTTCTGTCAATTTTGAATATTAGATTGGAGAATTCTAAAAAAAAAAAAAAAAAATGTTTTGCTACTGGCCTGGATCCCAATAATATGCATGTTTTGGTTCCTTCTAAATTCGGTCATGTTCGTTTTCAGCCTGAAGAGTTGAAGACAAACTATTGTGAAAAGAAGCTTCCGCTTTTCCCAGCTGGAAATTCGTAGTGTAATTACCCCCCCCTCCCTCTCTCTCTCTCTCTCTCTCTCTCTCTCTCTCTCTCTCTCTCTCTCCTCCCTCCTCCTCTCTCTCTCTCTCTTTCTCTCTCTACCTCTCTCTGTCTTTGTTTCTGTTTCTCTCTCTCTCTCTCTCTCTCTCTCTCTCTCTCTCTCTCTCTCTCTCTCTCTCTCTCCCCCCCCTCTCTCTCTCTCGTTATATGCTTGAAGTGTTTATAACATCACAAGGGAATTTTTATTTTATTAGTTTCCGTTTTAATCGCTGTTGTGTGCTGCTGTTACCAGATATTACTCATATGCCCCTTCCAACAGGGTTTTTTTTTTGCTAATGACAGTAAAATCGTGTCAGTGTCCAGTGTCCCTCTCTCTCTCTCTCTCTCTCTCTCTCTCTCTCTCTCTCTCTCTCTCTCTCGCTCTTCCACCCCCCCCTCTCTCTCTCGTATGGCATGTTCTCCGCTATGTATGTCTTTTATCGCTGAGTTTCATGATGGTTAGCAGTTCTCATTTCATATCTTTAAATCATGTTCTTCCCTGTTCCCCCGTTTTCGGGAAGAATCACTTGAGCTGATTTGAAACCATCTGGGCTTATCTGAAAGAACGGCTTTGTCGTTTTGTTCATCTGCCTCTACTACTACTACTACTACTACTACTATACTACTACTACTACTACTACTCACTACTACTGCTGCTGCTGCTGCTGCTGCTGCTGCTGACTGCTACTACTACTACTACCATCACCACAAACCACCACCACTACTACTGCGACTACTACTACTACTACTACTAATTTTGTTACTTCTACTGCTGCTGCTGCTGCTGTTCCTGCTGCTGCTGCTGTTGCTGCTGCTGCTTTTGCTGCTGCTACGAGTACTACTGTTGTTTCAAAACGGAGTGACTGAGGGCGGTAAATGAAGCAAAATGTGAAAAGAGAGGGGGTTAGCTACCACCAAGGACACAGACAAACAGAGTACAGGACTGGACACATTGCAATTCGACCTCTTGGGTCTTCTTCAGGTTAGGACAGTGACGAAGAACAAGAAATCACTTAGCTGCTATTAGCTGCTT
>CM065720.1:6643545-6656045 GCA_033310375.1 Conus canariensis
CCTTACCATGCCATAAGTCATCTCTCCAGCCTCGCCAAGAGCTCTTAATGCTATCAACGATTTCGCTAAGTTCTCGTTATGTCATGTCACGTCTCTGTTTTTTACCAAGTCCCCAACATGACATACGCCACCTTTCTAACTTAGCTATTGCTATTTGTCACCATTGTAACTTCGCCAAAATGTACGTCATACCAGACATCTTCAAGCTTTTCCACGTCCCTATCATGTCTGTCTAATTTCGCCAAGACTCTGTCATGCCATACATTCTGTCTCAAACTTCAGCAAGTCCACCACATCTGAGCAGAAATCCCCTGACTGATTTCCTCGATTCCTGACCAAGCCATAAGTCATGTATGTCTCTGACTTTCGCCGAGCCCCCATCATGTCATATATCACCGCTCTAACTTCCAAAAGTTTTTTCCTCCCTCACCCCAAACCGCTTCCTACCTCCTCCTCCTCCCCTCCTCCTTTCCCCTTCTCCCTGCCTCCTCACGGTGTACTCTGCTGCCCAGAACTGAAGCAGCCCAAGGGACCAGTCGGCACTCTAACACTTCCAAGACGCTGAGTGGCTGCAGCCATCCCTCCAGGGGGAGAACAGTCCTGAAGGATGGGAGAGAATAACAGGAAGCATCCCAAAAAGCTGAATCCCAACAATTCCTCTTTATCTTGCTTCTCTCCCTGCTGCTCCTTCTTCTCCTCTTCTTCTAACCCCCCTCCCCCCCCCCCCCCCCCCCCCCCCTGTTCCTTCCACTTCTCTACTCTTCCTTTCCCTTCAAATCCCCTTTTCTACGTCTTCTTGCACTTGACCTCGCTCTCCCTCCTTCCCACCCTTCCTTCCTTCCTTTCTTCTCTTCGTCCTCCTTCCCAACCTCTCCTCTCCGCCATCTTTCATTGCCTTTTTCCTCTGAAACTATACCAGTCTGTGAATTCACAATATATGCACAAATACATGTAGGTGTAGATGTGTAGAGGATGGTTTTTGTTGTTGTTTGTTTGCCTTCGCGTGTGAACAGTTTACTTACCTGGAATCCATCATTAGCAATAAGGAATCCAAACCAGAACGCACACGCACGCGCGCGCGCGCCGGCACACACACACACACACACACACACACACACACACACACACACACACACACACACACACACTAAACTGATCTGTTTCTGAAAAAAAGGATGAAAATGCTCAGAATCTTTCTCAGCAGATCATGCCCTCAAGAGATATCATTTAAAAAAGAAAAAGACAACCAGGCTGGACTCCGCGAATCTTTAATCTGCACACCCTTTAAAGAAAAAAAAAAGAAAAAAAATCTTGAAACCAGAGCCAGTACTACCACATCCTTACAGACTTCCACAAGGTGTTTGACAGGGAATGGCACTAGGCATCATAGGCCACAACAAAGAAATTTGACAACGGGCAAAATTTTAAAAGCACTTTCAAGTAACTCCGCCGAAACACAGACATAATACAAGACGAAACACGACGCGTTCCGACCTCTTAGGTCTTATCTAGGCAAGATAAACAACATTCAGGATAATGAAAACGAAGAACGAGCAATCACTTAAATAACACGGAATTCGAGAAGATAAGTCACTGCTCGTTCTTCGTTTTCATTGTCCTCAATGTTGTTTATCTTGCCCGAGAAAGACCTAAGAGATCGAAACGCGTCGTGTTTTGTCTTGTAATTTTTGTGCATGTAAAATGGCAGAGTTATTTACAATTTCTTTTAAAAAATTGTTTCAATTTCCAACTGCAGTCACCTCGCTTCGAAACTAACGGCAAAAGCTAATCAACACCATCAAGTCATTGTACTGCAAAGTAACCAGTCTGATATTCACACAGGGTGTTGTTGCTGAAGAGTGGTTCCACACTTCAGTGGGAGATGCCGTCCATCTCCAACACTTTTCAACATAGACTTGAACGCCACTTGAAGGTCGTGTCAGCAGAGCACAGTCAGCATAATAGGAAGACCCATCACGAACCTTCGCTTTGCACAGAACCTCGATGGCCTGTCAGGTAGTGAACACAACGAACTCTAGGAGCTTGTACACAGACTGGATGAGACAGAAGCATGACAGAACATGAACATAGGCGCCGAGAGAAACACACTGATGGACAGTCGTAGCACCACAATCATCACTGATAGTAAACTGTCCCTGGACAGAATCTAGGAAGTGTTTAACAGTTTACTTGCATGGAACCCACCATTAGCTAAAAGGAATCCAAGCTAGAAAGCTTTTCAAGAGCAGCAAAGATAACGTTAGTATTGTCTAGAATAAAACTGGAATGGAAAGGAAGCATCACATCTTCATGAGGCACAAAACCAGATTCCTTTAAGCACTGATGTATTCCACCTTCCTACGGGCGTGTGAAATATGGAAACTCACAGTGCGTCTGGAAATAAAAATGCAGACTATGGAAATGTGCTACCACGAGCTAATGTATATCAGATATACTAATCATATCACACACACACACACACACACACACACACACACACACACACACACACACAAACACACACACACACACACACACACACACACACACACACACACACACTCACACACACACACACACACACACACACACACACACTCACACACACACACACACACACACACACACACACACAGTGAAGAAGTGAGCTAAAACATCAAGCATCAGACCATTCCAAGATCTGCTGGCATCAGTTACAAAAAAAACAACCCACATTGCTATTGCCAAATTATATAGATCCATTGGCCATGTTAGTACAACTCCCCAAGGAAGATTATGGAACGACGGCATTACAGAATTGAAAGGGAACCCATTCGCAGACATCCAGGCCTTGACATACATCAGACAGAACTGGGAGAGCCGTGTGCGCAGTTCTTTAATGAGTCGCCCCAGTGACACTCTGCGGAGTTTAGGGAGATGTAAAAGAAGAAGAAAATCCTTCTTCAGAGAATGTCAAAGAGTTGCCCGATATGTTACCAAGGCTACCTTTGAAAGTATGTCTGGAAAGACCTCACTAGTCTACACATAAAAAAAATCAATGAACATAATATACACGATGTCACTGGTAAGAATTTTATGATGTTCTAGGACTCCACGCCGGAATATGGTGTCACCAAAATGAAAATGTTCGGATGTTAATAGTGAACCATAGTGTAGGCAGCGTACTGCCTTGAAGATGCGTGACAAGGTTTCTTTTCTTACATCTTTTAAGCATGAGAAAAAAATGAGTGATATTAAAGTACCAATATTCAGGATGTAAAAATACCATCAACCTGACCTTTTTCTTAATATATTTTTCTGTCATATTCATTTGCTGATATTCTTCATTTCTGGCTTTCTTGCAGCACTGAAATAAAACCCACTGATCCAAATCCTTTTCCAAACTACAATTTCCCACTCCCACTTCCACGCAACCTCTTCTCCACCACTTTTTAGTCCGACGGCACTACATTTGTAGGTTTTAAAGTGTGGTGACCTCCGGCGGAAACTGAAACAAACTTCAAAAAAAAAAAAAAAAAAACAGGGACAAACCAATTACAAGACACGACGCGTTTCGACCTCTTTGGTTTTCTTCACACAAGATAAACAATGGAAACGAAGAACGGGCAACCAACCTCCATTTTGCGCCCAATTTGAGAAGATAAGTGATTGCCCGTCCTCCGTCTTCATTGTCCTGATTGTTGTTTATCTTTCCTGAAGACGACCAACGAGGTCGAAATGCGTGCGTCGTGTTTTGTCTTGTGATTTGTTTGTCCCTTTTATCTGGCGGAATAATATATCATCTTATTCTTTTTCTCTTAAGTTCACGCTACAACGGTTGAAAGTGGCAGCATTTGGGATCAAACAGAAATGTTAATGAGGAACAGAGATGGCAATGTTTGCTGACTGATAGTCACGGCAAATTGTCACTGGGAGCAAAAACAGGATGGACAGGACAGCAAAAGGAGATCTTGGCGTGGATGTAATGTGTTAACTGGTACAAAAACGTGCGATTTTTTCAAGTACTACTCGTTAATTATTGTAAACGTACCTCAAGCTTTGAGAAAATACACACAATGTGTCTGTTTACCTTTGGTCCCCTGTGAGGTGCAGTGATTAAGTCATTTCTCTTACCGTTACTATCAGTCAGCAAACAGTGCTATTTCTATTGCTCATCAGTGTTTCTGTTTGATCCAAAACGCCACTGGTTTCAACTATTGTAGTGTACGCTTCTGCAGCTGTTTTCATTCAACCAGCATTCCGTTCAGCTCAGCCCGAATATTTGAAGAACTCTTTAAATACATTCAAGAGAGGGTTGAGGCTATGACATTAAAAACTGATTTAGCATGCTGTACCTTTTAGGAGTACATCTTACTGACTTTGGAGACTGTGTCGACGAATAATACGACATGGATCGATACTTGAGTAAAGTGCTTGGTACAAACAGACAATGTTGGTAACATGCAACATGAAGTAAGGAAAAAAAGGAACGTGTAACTCGTGCGTATTACAGGAAGTGTGACAGCGTATCAGAACATTTGAGTCCGACAGCTGGTACACTTTCGCCTCATGTACCTGGATTTCTCACTGCTTAAAAAAGAAACTATGAAAGAGCACAGGTACAGCAAAGACAAATCAAACAGCAAGTAGGTCTTTCATAGTGTTCGACTACTGAGTGACTTTGACCAATGACTATCTGATAGGCCTTGGAGAAAAGCAATAAAGTGACGGTGTGTTTGGCCACTTGTTTAGCAGTGTCGCAGAATGGACAGGGTTAAAACCAAACCCTCACAGGTCAAACGGTGGGCGTGGTGAATGTGGAGATGGCGGGAGGTACGGCGGGAGTACTGCAGAAACCCACTGCCGGTCCGTTGGCCCTGGTCTTTCATCACGACTGTCCCCATCTCCCGTCATAATAACCACCGTCATTACACCGTCCTCTGACTGCCTTCTCTCAGCCTCCTCTCTGTCTCTGTCTCCCTCGCTCTTTCTCTCTCTGGCTCTGTCTGTCTGTCTGTCTGTCTGTCTGTCTGTCTCTCTCTCTCTCTCATGTTTTTTATGAATGTAATAGTGCGTGGATGTGCATACATACGTGCATGCACACGTGTGTGTGTGTGTGTGTGTGTGTGTGTGTGTGTGTGTGTGTGTGTGTGTGTGTGTGTGTGTTGTTGTTGTTGTTGTTGTTGTTGATTTATAGTCTGTTCACACTTGGTGATATTAGACTTTACAGGGGGGGGGGGGGGAGGAGGGTGAAGGTGGAGAGGGTGGAGGAAAAGGTAAGAAATACTGTCAAGAACAGTACACATCTAAATATAAACTACACTATCATAATTATAAAAAAATATGCTAATTTGAGATTGAGAGATAATTTTTGCAACCTCAACCATTTCTGAACTGAAAGAAATAGCGTGAACCGGTTTAGATTTCGAAATTTCAATGTTTGCTTTTGAATAAACAGCATTTAAAATGGGGCAATGGAAAAGTATATGTTCACCAGATAATGGCTTAGAACATGCACACGCTATATCTTGGGAATATTTGGTCTTCCAAGAGTTCAAACGTATCTTGTATATTAAACTAGAAATATGTCTAGGATATGTTCCCATTACATATTTATCTTGAGACTTCTTAGTTCGGAAACAGCTTTCCAATAACGAATGTATTTCATATATATCTAACTTCAAATTACTTTTTGCAGCATTGCCCATTACCCCGCGTCTGGCTAGTTTATCTGCTATTTCATTCCAATAAATACCACAGTGTGAAGGGACCCAGCAGAAGACTATATTTATTCCTGTGGAAATAATGTAATTAATTAGATGCTTTATTTCAAAGATTACATCTTTCCTTGCTTTAACATCCCAAACTTTCAAACTATCTAACACTGCCTTAGAATCAACACAAAATAAAATGTTACAGAAAGAATGATTACTATCACAAATAAAGAGTACATGCCATAAGAATAGCATACAATTCTGCCGTGAAAATAGAAAATCCTTTTCCTAGGCTGTATGCTTTTTGAACTTTTAAAGCCGGAATAACAAAACCTGAACCTGCACTTAACTGGCAAACGGAACCATCCGTAAAATTTTTAAATGATTTGAATATTTGTTTTCTAAGTTTTCTCTCACTTTAGAAGTTAAAATGTTAATGTTATCATTTTTCCGGACATCAGTGTAATCTACATCAAAGATAGCTTGTCTATGTTCCCATGGAGGCACCGGGGGAACAACAGGAGCAGGTGAGAGTGAAGTGACATCAATATTGCATTTTTCAAAAGAATCTTTCGTGTAATTTCGAACGGGACAAAGATAACCTAGCTGTTGAGCTCTTTTGGGATATTCAACATTTGAATCCATCAACACTTCGTTTTCGACTGAGTTAGGTACTGAAAGACTTCTTGCGACATATTTGGCCACAGCTAATCTACGTTGATCTGACAGTGATAGCATATTAATTTCTTTGTACACCTTCAACGTGCTTGTGTGCACTGGGACACCAAGCGCTAATTTGAGAGCTTTGCTGTCTATACTTTGCAATTTTTTCAGTAGACTTTGAGGGGCTGAAAAATAAACTTCTTGTCCGTACACTAGTTTTGATCTTATTAGAGAATCAGCTAGGTGCAGGAGGGTTTTTTTATCTTGAGCCCACGGTTGAATACAAATAATTTTCAATAAGTTTAAACGTTTCCTTGTTTTAGCTATCAAGCTTTCAATGTAAAAACGCCAGTTAAGTTTAGGGGTTAAATTCACACCCAGAAATTTTATGTTTTGTGAGAACTGCAATTCAAACCATTCAATTTGAAGCTTGGCAAATACACTGGATTGTCTCCATTATTGAAAAAATTAACTGTGTTTTTTCACCTGAGAGAATAAGCCCGTTATTTTCCATAAAGTTGTTTAATTTATCTATCTCTAACTGATATATCTTCTGTATATGATTCGTAATTCTCTTGCCAGTATGCTTTCGGATATTTGTATTTATCCACATAGCAATGTCATCAGCATATTGTACTAAACTCACACTTTTTGATAATATCTTTGGAAGATCATAAATAAGAATGTTAAACAACATGGGGGCTATAATAGAACCCTGTGGAATTCCGATATCAATGCTCTGAAAAGACGAGTAAACTTTCCCTATTCTTGTACATATGGATCTCTGCGATAAAAAAACTGTTAAAGTATTGAAACATCGTTCCATTAATTCCTATTTCTTTCAATTTATAAAGTAGTCTAGCATGCCAGATACTATCATACGCTTTTCTGATATCAAAAAAGGTAGCAAGTGTACTTTTCCGTCTAGCAAACTGCTTTTTAATTTGACTTGTAAGTTTCACCAAATGATCTATTGTACATCGACCTTTGCGAAATCCCGCTTGATTCACTGGGATTATACTTTCTTTTTCACAAAAATATAAAAGACGTCTTTGTATAATCTTTTCTAACAACTTTCCAACGTGAGAGGTTAGTGCTATTGGCCTGTAGCTTCCAATGTCTGACCTGGGCTTACCTTGTTTTGGAACTGGGACTACAACAGATCTCTTCCAGATACTAGGGAGAGTTCCATTAAACCAACATTTTTGGTAAAATGAGTGCAGTAATCGTTTCCAATGTGAAGGCAAGTGGTATAACAGTTGATAGGATATACCATCTAGGCCAACAGCACTTGAATTTGAAGAAAAAGATTCTAACGTCTCACAAAATTCATCATATGTAATAGGAGCGTTTAAATATTGGAAATGATTTGGTGGTGGTCTCTGATAGATAGTTCGTTTTTCTTCCTCCTCTCTAAAACACCTGATAGATGGACTGAGACTAGACAGCAAGTTATTTTCTGAAAATATTTTGACGAATGCCTCAGCTTTCTCCTGTGAGGATGGAAGAGTATTATTATCTAACTTAATTGGGTACTGTTGCAAGCAATAACCATTTTTCAATTTTTTAACCATTTTCCAAACCTTATGGATATCTTTTGATTCCGATATTTTAGATCTACAAAATTCTGAGAAATGTATTCTTTTCGCTCGGGCAACAACCCTGTTACTGTTATTTTTGGCATGTTTCATCGCTATGAAGTTTTCATCTGTTCTCACTTTCAGCCAAGCTTTATAAGCTTCTTTTTTAAGAGCTACAGCTATCGCACAGTCTAAATTCCACCATGAATTACCAACATATTTCCACTGTTGGGCATCTTTACAAATAGGAATAGATTTTCCGGCAGCCTGTAAGACATGTCGACAAAACTCTGTATAATATGCATCTATACCTTCATTTTCAATACTACTGAAATGTGTATTGGACAAGATCTTTTCATACAGAGACCAATTTGCATTTTTATATGAAAATTTTGGGATACTATCTTCATTTCCATCTTCTTCATTTTCAATATGTTCCTTTAACTGTATGATGATTGGGAAATGATCGCTGCCCAAAGTATCATCCTCTGTTGACCATACCGAGTTTACTGCCAATTCCGGAGAAATTAAAGATAAATCAATAGAAGTAGGTTTATGAGTGGAAATGTCTGGCAGTCTGGTAATACTACCATCGTTTAATAAAACCAATTTGGAGTCAACAATATTTTCAACTAAACGGTTGCAAGTTATAGTGGTGCATCCATATTCCCAAAATGGAGCATGCGCATTAAAATCTCCCAGTATTACCCATTTGTTGTTTGCCAAAGGAAGGTTTTTTATCCAGTCTGTATTATCTGCCTTTGGGCCACTGGGATAGTAAGCAGAAATTATGTTTAAATTTGTCTGCTTGTTCAGTTTTACAGTAACCCCAGTTGCGAAAACTTCAGCATTAGTAGGAATAGGAGGGTTCAGAGGACAATAATTTAGATCCCTTCTCACATAAATGGCAGTTTGAATCTTTTTACCATCATTCCTATAGTTATACAAAGGTGGATAATAAAAATTTCGTATTTTCGGGAGCTTATGAACATCTACATTTAGTGATTGTAATGCTAGCACTGAATAATTATGTTGATATATATGATTTTCAAAGTGTAAGAGATTTGTTGATATAGACCGACAGTTCCATTGAAATATCAATAAATTATCATTGGAAGTTTTCATAAGACATAGTTAACAGAATCGAATGGCAAGGTGAAGTTGACGAGTCACCAAGGGACGAATTGCCAGCTGAAAGAGTCCCATGTGTCCCCTGCACAAGGATGGAAATGCCACGGACCGGGAGCTCCGACACGACCAGCAGGAGGTGGGGGGAATTGCTCGTGGTCCCAGGCGCCTCTCCCGCGTGTCTGATTCTGGCGATGTCTCCGACGTTGCTTCTGCCAAAAGAGACGATGGACATGCAGCCCCAGATTTCCGGCGAGGATGCTGGTACCTCTGTCAGACGGGTGGATGGCATCCCTCAGGAGCCGGTTGTTGAAAGGATCAAGGTTCTCATGAGAGAGAAGAGATGTCTGATGACGAGGAATTTCAGAAAACAATAATGCGTTGAATAGTTGTCGCCTCCCCTCCAGAATCTGATCTTTGACTGGCGTTGCTTTGCTTACCACGATTTTTGTTTTCGAGATTGCTGTTTGATTTTGTTGACAACGCCAATCATCTTTTTTGCTGTAACTCCGGGGTCAGTACTTTTCAAATCATTTATTCCAGTATGCAGTATCACACAATCAACCGGAACTTCTGAACCAATGTTTTCAAGTTCTTTTTCACAGTCTGAGATCTTGAATGCTTTTTTGGAGACAATTTTAAGTCCATAGGCCTCTCCCAGGCGCCTAGCGTTGACTCTTGACATAACAGAGTCGTGCAAAACAAGAACATTGGGAAGAGAGTCAGAATGTACCTTTTTGGCGCCATCGGACTTGATGCCAATAGATTTGACGTCAGCCAACTGTTCCTTTTTCTTTTCTTTTGATGGTTTTTCTTCTTGTTTTTGTGGCACTGACTGAGAGGGGACTTTTGCTGAATTAAATTGTTTTCTGTGGGCTGGAGACTTCAGCTTGTCTGCATATGTCGGTATGTTGCTGCGTTCTGTTGTGTCGGGAAATGTTGTTGTTGGACTATTTGTTTGTGTTCTAACACTTACAGTTTCAGCTTGTTTGTAGCTCCATTCTTTTATTCTATCTTTCGTCAGCTCCTCTAATTTCTTTTCCACGACCGAAATTCTGTAGCAGAGCATTTTAACTGTGCACGTCAGTAATTCAAAGGAACTTTCAGGCTGACCAGTATTTTTGCAAGGTCTTCGCCAGCCGTTGTAGGGTCTGATATGCTGTTGCTGCTCGCTTGGCCAGATCCCCGCTCGCTCCGAGTCGGAGATTGAGTCTGAGATTCAAGCCGAGAACATTCACAAGACTCGAACTTACTATCTGTTGAGCATTTTTTCTTTTCTTTCTTTGTGGCTGCTCTTGTTTTTAACATTTTGTATGTCGTACGAACTTACTGGATTTTTCGATGCGAGCTAAACGTGTACGTTGAAGCAATCCACCATGTTGGCGTAGGAATCCGTGTGTGTGTGTGTGTGTGTGTGTGTGTGTGTGTGCGTGCGTGCATTTGTGTGTGTGTCTTAGCACGCATGCCCATACGCGTGTGAGTGTCGTGTATGCGTGTGTGTATATGTGTATGTGTGTGTGAGTGTGTGTGTGTGTGTGTGTGTGTGTGTGTGTGTGTGTGTGTGTGTGTGCACATGCGCATGGGCGCGCACGTGTGTGTTCTTGTTTGTGTGTGCATTCATGTGTGTGTGTGTATGTGTGTGTGTGTGTGTGTGTGTGTGTGTGTGTGTGTGTGTGTGTGGACACCTCATTATGAGGGATTTGCTTTTTCTCTTCTTTATGGCTAGCTCTCCTGGGCTTCGACATTGAGCAAATCCCCAAACTCGTTCATCACATTACAGTGAGAGATCATGATTGGAGTTCGAAAGAGAGAGAGAGAGAGAGAGAGAGAGAGAGAGGAGAGAGAGAGAGAGAGAGAGGGGGGGGAGAGAGGAAGGAAGCGAGCAAAAGAGTATGGGGAAGGGACACGGATACGAATATAGACTGTTTATTCAAAAAGGTCATGGCCCCTGTTGAAGGAGTGCATAAAAATTTAACATACAGGCACAGGAAATGTTCACTATCACAAAAAAGGGAAATGGGTATGGAAACACAGGAAAGTGAAGAATAGATATGTGAGGAATATACAGATCGAATTTTGAATGCTTTATGCAAGTAAACAGCAAATTTTGACGCGAAGTTTTAGGCTAAGATGATACAAGTACTAAAGTCTAAAAATAATAATCAAGCATGATTAAGCTGGTGTGGTCCCTAACAACTTTCAAAATGGGATCTCATCTTCTCATTCCCCTATACATCTCGTGTTAACTGGTACAACACGGACCATTTTTCTTTCAAGTACAGCTCACTAATGATTGTAGATTTACCTCAAGCTTTGAGAAAATACACACAATGTATCTGTTTACCTTTGGTCTCTGCGAGGTGCAGTGATTCAGTCAGGTTTTTTTTTTTTTTACCATGACTACCAGTCAGCTAATATAGCCATCTTCAATGCTCATCCCTGTTTGTGTTTGATCCAAAACACTACTGGTTTTAACTATTGTAGTGTATGCTTCTGCCAGTTCTTTCTATTCCAGCATCATACTGATCAACTGAGATCGAATCTCGAATACATTCAAGAGAAAGTTGAGGCTATGACATCCAAGCATGCTTGTGCTATACCTCTTAGGAGTTCATGCTGTCTTTGGAGACTGTGTCGACAAATAATACGGCATAGCTTGATCAAGATACTTGAGTAAAGTACGTCATACAAACAAATCATATTGGTAACATGCAACATGAAGTAGAGAATGAAAGGGATGTGTAGCACATGCATACTGCAGGCAGCATGACAGCATATCGGTACTTCTGAGTCCAACAGCTGCTGCAGTTTGGCACAGATCCCTGGAATTCTAATGATTTCATTGCTTTAAAAAAAGACACTACAAAAGAGCATAGGCACAGCAATGACAAGTCAAACGGCAAGTAGGTCTTTCATAGTGTCCGACAACCTAGCGACTTTGACAAATGACTATCTGATAGACCTTAGAACCAACCAATAAACTGATGGTGTGTTTGGCCACTTGTTTAGCAGTGTCGCAGAATGGACAGGGTTAAAACCAAACCCTCACAGGTCAAACGGTGGGCGTGGTGAATGTGGAGATGGCGGGAGGTACGGCGGGAAGTACTGCGGAAACCCACTGCCGGTCCGTTGGCCCTGGTCTTTCATCACGACTGTCCCCATCTCCCGTCATAATAACCACCGTCATTACACCGTCCTCTGACTGCCTTCTCTCAGCCTCCTCTCTATCTCTGTCTCCCTCGCTCTTTCTCTCTCTGGCTGTGTCTGTCTGTCTGTCTGTCTGTCACTCTCTCTCATGTTTTTTTATGAATGTAATAGTGTGTGGATGTGCATACATACATGCATGCACACGTGTGAGTGTGTGTGTGTGTGTGTGTGTGTTGGTGTGTGCGCGCGCGCGCGCGCGCGCGTGTGTGCGTGCGTGCATTTGTATGTG
>CM065720.1:6661045-6663545 GCA_033310375.1 Conus canariensis
ATTCAAAAAGCCATGGCCCCATAGTGAAGGAGTGTATAAACAATGTAAAATACAGGCATTGGAAAGGTTCGCCATCCAAAAAACAAACAAACGGAAAATGGGCTCAGAAACACGGGGAAATGAACAAAAGATCCATAAGCAACTAAACAGATCGGATTTTGAATGTCTCTATATAAATAAACAGCACATTGAAGACATCTTCACGCTTAGATGACACAAGCAATAAACTTCTACATAATCAAGCTTCACGGATTTGCTGGTCTCAATGATCTTTCAGAATAGGTCCTCTTCTTCTGGTTCATCTACGCATAATGCACAAGTAAGACTTCATTTTTATACTGTTTGTAACGACAACGATGAACAGATTTCTTTAAAACAATGTGTGTAAAATGCCATGTTTCAATTCCTGCTCTGTGCGGTCACTTTGGGGATCTTAGAGCTATTTGTCTTACGTGTCTTGTATGTTTACTGTATGTTTATTGTCACTCTGTTTGATGTATTGTTTAATCTTAAATGTTCAATGTTCTTTTAAACATACAATGCGAACGCCATAATGTTGTCAAAGATCTGGGGATATATGTATGCAGGTTGAGTGGTGTGGGTGCAGTGCAAGGTCATTTTGTTTCAGAGGATTGTTTGTTGCTTATTTCAAGTGCTGTTCCTTTTCAACTGTCGCACGTGCTCTTAATATTTTGTTTTTGAAGTTTCAAAACAATGACTGAGGGCGGAAAATGAAGCAAAATTTGAAAAGAGAGGGGTTAGTTCCCGCCAAGGACACAGACAAACAAGAGTACAGGACTAGACACAATGCATTTTGATTGATTTTTCAATTTGGAAACGAACAGGAGAAGCTCAGCTAAGTGTTCTTGTCAATGTCCTAAATATTGTGTGTTTTCACCTGAAGAAGACCCAAGAGGTCGAAATGTATTGTGTCTAGTCCTGTACTCTTGTTTCTCTGAGTCCTTGGCGGTAACTAACCCCTCTCTTTTCAAATTTTGTTTTAGAGATGATAAAGTGATTGTGACTTGACTCTATCAGAAATACCAAGTCGAAAACTTGTCATGAATACTTTAACTGTTTGTCCATTTTCTTTGATACATAGGAGAGAGAGAGAGAGAAGAGAGAGAGAGAGAGAGAGAGAGAGAGAGAGACAGAGACAGAGACAGAGACAGAGAGACAGAGAGAGAGACAGAGAGAGAGAGAGAGACAGAGAGAGAGACAGAGAGAGAGAGAGAGAGAGAGAAAGCGACACGGTACAGATGAACAGCAGAGATGCCAAAGTCTCCATGTCTTCCATATGTGATGGAGAGTAGTGTCGCTAGCCGATACGTTCAAAGAAAGAGAAGTCGAGCCAAGATAGGTCTTGAACATAACGGGAAAATAAGAGTGAACAATTAAGTAGTGGGGGAAAATAAGACTGATTAGTGAGAAATCCCATCATTGGCAGGCGTGGACGAAGTTGACGCAAAAGCTTGTGAAACTGTTGACTCCTACTTTTGAGACAGACAGAGTTTCTCCAAGGAGACTGCGTTTCAAGGACTAGAGAAATATCTACAAAGACTGCTCCAATGAATACATCATAGTTGGTATTTAAATTCCACCATTTTGGGAGGGGGACGGGGGTGGGGGTGGAGGGCTAATAAGTGGAGTGTGCTAGAGATGATCGTTCCTAATTCAGCTTCCTCCATTCAGATGAACTGAACTACATGTACAAAATGTTATTGGTTTATTTGTTCTGGATGCTTGTCTGGAGGTTTTGATCAGGTACATAACATCGACATTTATTTGTACTTCGAACAATTGTTCGGATCGCCCGAACTAGTGCGTCATACCAGAGCGAGCGAGCGAGTAAGCAAAAGAGACAGACAGACAGAGACAGAGACACGGGGACAGAAAGAGAGACACATCTAAAGAGAGACAGACAGATAGAGACAGAGACACAGAAACAGAGACAGAGACAGACAGACACCAAAAAAAACAGAAAGGCAGAAAGCGGCAGGGAGACATTGAGAGGAGAAGGACAGGAGGATGGACGGGGGGGGGGGGGGGGGGGGACGGGGGAGGAATGGCGGTGTGCAGAATAAAAGGGGGGGTAACGAAGGGGAGGGGGTGGGGAACGCTCACCCAGAGAGGAAGCAAGGGGCCAGAAAACCGATCGATAGGGATGGAAGCTTATGACGATTGCAGACTTCCATTTCTGGCCCTGTGGAAATTGGCCAGTCAGTCACACCACCACTCCGACACGCTCCGGAGGCGCCTGCACTGGCAGGGGGGGGGGGGGGGGAGGGAGGGGGAATTGGGGGAAGGGGGAGGTGGTGGATAATCTGCAGGAGGGGGGAGGGGGGCAGAGACTAGAAATTGAAGATCCGGGTTGGGGTTGATTGTGGAGCTGCGGAGGGTGGGTGACAGAGGAGAGGAGAGAGAGAGTGAGGAGAGAGAGAGAGAGAGAGAGAGGAGAGAGAGGAGGGGGGTGGAATGACGGACAGACACACAGACATAC
>CM065720.1:6668545-6674017 GCA_033310375.1 Conus canariensis
AAAAATTTTACTTGATAGTTGTTTCATGTTTCATACTGTTGTCATAAACGGTGCGTCTTGTGGTGGTAGGTAAGATCAACAAACATCTGTGTCCCCTGTCTGTAGAACCGTCGATATTTTCATTCTTTCTATACAGAAAGTGTGACTTGTAAGTTGTTGATAGTGATTTCATGGAATAAGTCTATTTTTGAAATGGTTTGGACGCAAGCGTATAGTGACACGCATGATTTGACTGAGAGAACAACGAATTGATTGGACACTTGAGGATGCCGAAATGTTTAAAGAAGAACTTACTAATGATAAATTCCATATATGTCAGGGTAAGTTGATCAAATGTTAGATAATGACGTTAACGCTTGTTTCGTGAATGGTGTTTTAATGATCAGCAGCTTGTGTGGCGAGAATGGTTGGAAAAGATCATGGGAAAACGTAGTTACTGGTCTAAGGAAGTGTGCTAGAAAAAGAAACTAAGAATGAAATTGTAATAAAACAGTTCCAAAGATGTAAATGTAAAAAACGAATAACAGGGAAGAAAATGCGTCTCTGTTACTGCAAGATGATGAAAACAGCGGGAACCGGAAGCAAACACACTTCACTATTGCTGACTTTTCTTAATGATAATCATTTTGTTTAACAAAATATGACACTGGAACTACCAGAGTAGAGTGGGCCGAATACACCATTGTCTCAGTACTTAAAAAGGTGCTAACAATCCAGACCATGATCGTAGAACAGCATGTACAAGTATACTTACCAAAATGTATACCAACACTCTAAATAAACGATTAACAACATTGACAGAAAGAGAGCAAAAGATTATCGAAGAACACTCTGGTTTTACATCAAGTTCTGTTCTGCAGACCATATTTTTACATCGTATACAGCAGTGTAAAATATTAATTGTGTAACACAAAACATTATGCTGCCTTTGTGTATTTTACGAAGGCATTTGACCAGAGGGATCGAGGCGTTTGATGGAACGTTTTATGTAGGAGTGGTATTAATGGCAAGCTGTATGGCGCTCTGCGAAGTGTATATTACTTAGTATTTGCATGTGTTCAATATAAGTATACAATCAGGTTTCGAAATATCGGTATCTGACCAGGAGTTATATGTTAGTGGGTTTCCTCCCCATTGGAGATCGTCTCCTACTCGGAGACTATAAGCTTGCTGAAGGCTCATTTTGAGAAGCATTTATTTTATTTTTCCCCATTCACCCACTCAAGCACATACTGTTAGTTAGGCAGAATGATCTACCACTGCAGATATGAATGCTTATCTCCCCCTATTTCTTCAATCTAAGACATAAGAGCAAGCTTTGTTTATAATTGAATATTTCTTGCAGTCATTGCAACACCAAGCTGCTCTGTAAGTTGCTGGAATGGTGCTCGGTACTTATCCTTGGAATTTATTAGTTTATTGTAATTTAGTCCCTTGCGGATTCATTCCAAGAACTGGCCCTCAGCACTTGTGTCTTAAGAGGTTATCTTTTTATATTTTCTACTTTTCACAAGAAAATGTAGCTTGTTTTGCTCTTTCATGATTTTCTTTTGCTTCTTAGGCGGCACCTTTGGTTGGTTTTTTGAAAACTCAACAAACATACTACGGTATTGCACACCAGCCTTTTCTGGGATAGCATTCTTCTTAAAACCGAAAAGGTGGAGGAGCCAAATTACCACTTTCCGCGGTCACTGAGGAGAAACAATCAGGTTTCGAAATATCGGTATCTGACCAGGAGTTATATGTTAGTGGGTTTCCTCCCCATTGGAGATCGTCTCCTACTCGGAGACTATAAGCTTACTCAAGGCTCATTTTGAGAAGCATTTATTTTATTTTTCCCCATTCACCCACTCAAGCACATACTGTTAGTTAGGCAGAATGATCTACCACAGCAGATATGAATGCTTATCTCCCCCTATTTCTTCAATCTAAGACTTAAGAGCAAGCTTTGTTTATAATTGAATATATATATATATATATATATATATATATATAAGATTTCTTGAGTCTCCGAACTACAACGTTGTTTCAAGCTTTCGCTCTCATCAGGTTCTAGAAGTTATTAGATGGCGTAATTTATCAGATGACATATTTTATCGGAAAAATTCATAAGAAGAATGCGTTGGAAAGCCTTCCATTTCCTCAACCCATCACCGGAAACGGAAGTACAGGAAAATTACGGATTCAACTCTACAAAAACACCACCAACCATTGCAGAAATGAAACCATTTGAAGAGAAAATGGAAAATTTGATCAAAAATATCGAATTCAGAAAAAGAGAAAACAACTTCCAGAACACGCTGACAAAGAAAATAAAACAAATAGCCAAAGATGACAAAATCCTCGTGAAAGCCGACAAGACATCAAATTATTACAAAATGACACCAAAAGAATACAACCACCTGCTAGATAAAAACATCCAGGCAGCCTACAGGAAAACATCAACCAAAGATTGTGATGACATCAATAGAGAAGCAAAAAACATAGCATCAATGCTGAAAATTGATGACAGAGTCGACAAAACGGCAGAGAAAGAAGCATTTGTGACCTTGAAAGACCACAAACCAAACTTTACAAATAAGCCAACTTGTAGACTGATCAACCCAGCAAAATCTGAACTAGGCAGAGCCAGTAAAAGAATATTACAGAGAGTCGTAAAGGATATCGGAAACAACAAACATCTCAACCTCTGGAGAAACACCCAAGCTGTGATTGAGTGGTTCAAAAACATAGAAAAAACCACAACAACAACATTCATCTGCTTCGACATTGTGGACTTCTACCCATCAATCACTCAAGAACTCCTTGAAAAAGCCCTCAAATTCGCCTCAAAAACAACAACAATAACTGAACAAGAGATGGAACTAATAAGACACACCAAAAAATCTCTCCTATTCACTAAAGATGAAACGTGGATGAAAACATCACAAAAACCACAAAACAACTTTGACGTGACCATGGGTTCCTACGATGGGGCAGAAACTTGTGAACTAGTAGGACTCTTCCTCCTGTCTGAGCTCCAAACAGAGCATGGAAACAACATTGGATTGTACCGAGATGATGGGCTAGCAGCCCTAAACAAATCACCCAGAGAAGTGGAGACAATCAAAAAGAATATGTGCAAAACATTCAAAAAGCACAACATGCAAATTACCATAGAAGTAAACAAGAAAGTCGTCAACTACCTCGACATCACCCTCGATCTAAAGGAAAACACGTTCAAACCATTCAAAAAACCAAACGACGTACCACTCTACGTCAACGTAAAGAGCAACCACCCACCATCAGTAAAGCGAAATATACCCAAAGGAATCAACAAACGACTCTCTACACTGTCCGCTACAAAGACAGTATTCAATGAAGCAGCAAACGAATACCAACAAGCCCTAAAAAAACAGCGGACACAACCACAAACTATCCTATGAAGAACAAAAAACAGAACAGGAAACAAGAAAAACCAAAAACAACAAACAAAAAAACAAAACCAGAGGAAGGAAAAGAGACATTATATGGTTCAACCCACCATTCGAAGGAACCGTCAAAACCAATGTTGGTAAAGAATTCTTCAAGATAGTAGAAGAATCATTCCCCCCAAACCACAAACTACACAAAATCTTCAACCGCAACACCGTAAAGTTGTCCTATTCATGCATGCCAAACATCAAGCAGATCATAGAAAGCAACAATAAGAAAAAACTCCACCAGGAAAAAAGGAGCAACACAAATCAAGAAAGCAACTGCAACTGCCGGAAAAGAGATGAATGTCCACTTCAAAATAACTGCCAAAGCCAGAACATTGTATACCAAGCAACTGTCACGGAGGAAAATACGCAGAAAACAGAGACCTACATTGGAATGACAGAAACAACATTCAAAACCAGATACGCAAACCATAAACAATCATTCAAACAAGAAAGGTACAAAAACCAGACAGAATTAAGTAAACACATATGGACACTAAAAGAAAACAATATTGACTACGACATTTCCTGGAAGATAGTCCGAAGAGCCAGGTCGTACTCCTCCTCCAGCAAAAGATGCAACTTGTGCACAACAGAGAAGTACTACATACTCTGCAAACCAGGCATGGCAACTTTGAACTCAAGAGTGGAGATGATCAGCGCATGCCCACATAGACGAAAGTTCCTCCTAGCAAACGTAACATAAATGACACACAGAAAGACCCTATCAGAACGTCACACATATAAAACGTAGCCAATATATCACGTCATCTGATAAAATATGTCATCTGATAAATTACGCCATCTAATAACTTCTAGAACCTGATGAGAGCGAAAGCTTGAAACAACGTTGTAGTTCGGAGACTCAAGAAATCTTATAATATGCTCCTATCCGGAATAGGTGAGCACTCTTCAATTCTATGAAAATGAATTAATGTTCATGTTAATGTTCATGTTCATGTCCATGTTTATATATATATATATATTGTTGTTGTTGCTCACGTGACATTAAACAAGGATGTCTTTTGAGCCCGCCTTTGTTCTCCCTTTTACAAATGATTTAGAAATGAAACTATCGAGAAAAGGCAAACTCGGTTTTCAAATTATACCAGGTCCTGTTAATGTGGGGCCGGAATAGCTCAGTTGGTAGAGCGCCGGACTCGTAATCTTGGTGATCCTGGCGTTGCGGGTTCGAATCTCCGCCAAGCCGTTTCGGTAAAGGGGGATTTTTTCCCTCGGAGTTAACATTGGTTCTGACTCCATTTGCCATACAGTCCTTCGAATGAGACTATAAACCGAGGTTCCGTGTGTGAACGCACGCATATCATCTTGCACACACGTAAAATCCCATCACCAACTTTCGGAAGAGAAGGCCAGTTTGGCCGTTGGTATGGATGCCGCGTTACACATAGCATGCACCCTGTGTGAGAAATGGAAAGAATGAAGGAAGTAAGGATATTGAGTGAACGATATTGAGCGATATTGACTGGATGACACGGGAAACGACTGAATGAAGCGCCAGCTGGCAGCTCTGGCACTACCCAGGTAGGCAGCCCGTTGTGTAAACGAGTGTGGATTGTAAAGCGCTTACAGCTTGGTCACTAGCCGAGAATAGGCGCTATATAAGTATTCATTACAATATAATAATAATGTGAATGCTCTTTGCAGATGATGTCACGCTCCCCTCAAGATGGTGCCGACACATGGCGACATGGTTTTGCATTCTACATGTATTTGACTTCTTCTATACCTATTGTCAGGAGAGGCAGTCCTGGAGACCTGTTTCACGTATGTGAACCTACTAGCAGTGACCTGAAACCAAAGTTTACATTTACAACACATGTGCTGTTTTCTGAAACAACAGCCCAGCTTTCAGACAGTGGAACCACTCTCACCACCGGCTTCAATAAGAGACCACGACACGAGGCAGACGGACCGGTACTCAGGTCCATTTCCAACAATACTGCGTTCGCTCCCTCCCTCCCTCCCTCTCTCTCTCTCTCTCTCTCTC
>CM065720.1:6674117-6676617 GCA_033310375.1 Conus canariensis
AGTCCTTCAAATTTGAGACTAAAAACCGGGGTTTCCCGGTGTGAACGCCGCATAATTTGCACACACGTAAAATCCCATCACCAACTTTCGGAAGAGAAGGCCTTTTGGGGCCGTTGGTATGGATGCCGGTTTACCCCATGGGCATGCACCCGGGTGGAAAAATGGAAAAATGAAGGAAGTAAGGAAAATTGGGAGTGGAAACGATATTGACTGGAGGACACGGGAAGATAGTCCGAAGAGCCAGGTCGTACTCCTCCTCCAGCAAAAGATGCAACTTGTGCACAACAGAGAAGTACTACATACTCTGCAAACCAGGCATGGCAACTTTGAACTCAAGAGTGGAGATGATCAGCGCATGCCCACATAGACGAAAGTTCCTCCTAGCAAACGTAACATAAATGACACACAGAAAGACCCTATCAGAACGTCACACATATAAAACGTAGCCAATATATCACGTCATCTGATAAAATATGTCATCTGATAAATTACGCCATCTAATAACTTCTAGAACCTGATGAGAGCGAAAGCTTGAAACAACGTTGTAGTTCGGAGACTCAAGAAATCTTATAATATGCTCCTATCCGGAATAGGTGAGCACTCTTCAATTCTATGAAAATGAATTAATGTTCATGTTAATGTTCATGTTCATGTCCATGTTTATATATATATATATATTGTTGTTGTTGCTCACGTGACATTAAACAAGGATGTCTTTTGAGCCCGCCTTTGTTCTCCCTTTTACAAATGATTTAGAAATGAAACTATCGAGAAAAGGCAAACTCGGTTTTCAAATTATACCAGGTCCTGTTAATGTGGGGCCGGAATAGCTCAGTTGGTAGAGCGCCGGACTCGTAATCTTGGTGATCCTGGCGTTGCGGGTTCGAATCTCCGCCAAGCCGTTTCGGTAAAGGGGGATTTTTTCCCTCGGAGTTAACATTGGTTCTGACTCCATTTGCCATACAGTCCTTCGAATGAGACTATAAACCGAGGTTCCGTGTGTGAACGCACGCATATCATCTTGCACACACGTAAAATCCCATCACCAACTTTCGGAAGAGAAGGCCAGTTTGGCCGTTGGTATGGATGCCGCGTTACACATAGCATGCACCCTGTGTGAGAAATGGAAAGAATGAAGGAAGTAAGGATATTGAGTGAACGATATTGAGCGATATTGACTGGATGACACGGGAAACGACTGAATGAAGCGCCAGCTGGCAGCTCTGGCACTACCCAGGTAGGCAGCCCGTTGTGTAAACGAGTGTGGATTGTAAAGCGCTTACAGCTTGGTCACTAGCCGAGAATAGGCGCTATATAAGTATTCATTACAATATAATAATAATGTGAATGCTCTTTGCAGATGATGTCACGCTCCCCTCAAGATGGTGCCGACACATGGCGACATGGTTTTGCATTCTACATGTATTTGACTTCTTCTATACCTATTGTCAGGAGAGGCAGTCCTGGAGACCTGTTTCACGTATGTGAACCTACTAGCAGTGACCTGAAACCAAAGTTTACATTTACAACACATGTGCTGTTTTCTGAAACAACAGCCCAGCTTTCAGACAGTGGAACCACTCTCACCACCGGCTTCAATAAGAGACCACGACACGAGGCAGACGGACCGGTACTCAGGTCCATTTCCAACAATACTGCGTTCGCTCCCTCCCTCCTCCCTCCCTCCTCTCTCTCTCTCTCTCTCTCTCTCTCTCTCTCTCTCTCTCTCTCTTGCAAGCCATCATCCTCTCAAACGCTAGGGCTCTGAGCAAACAAAGATGACTAATCACAGATTTTACTGCAGTCACACAGAGATTACAAGTAGTGCTCGCTGTCTAGTTCCACCCAAAACTCATCTGTACGCAGCAAATGCCAGACTGTGCCACTGAGCCAATAGGATTTAAAGCTTACCGTACAAACCGTGACTTTTAGGTGCCGGGTTAATGCCAGGGGGTTGACGTGTGTGTGTCCTTTTTAATGAACCTTGGTGTATAGATACTGACAATATTACAAGGTTTTGCTCCTCCACCCTCCCCACCCCACACACCCCGCTTTTGATTTAATTATTGTATGGTGGATGCAAACTTGCGTAATTGCCCAGTAAATTTTCCCCTTCTTCACCTGTTCATCATGCATTCACCAACAAGCACATACGTTAAATGAAAGTAATCAACTCGCTGAACACGTCAATGATGAAACACACACACACACACACACACACACACACACACACACACACACACACACACACACACTTTCTCTCTCTCTCTCTCTCTCTCTCTCTCTCTCTCACACCACACACACACACACAAACACACACACACACACACACACACACACACACACACACACACACACACACACACACACACACACTTTACACTCCCACGCACTTACACTCACACATACTGACAGTCTTGTGAACACGCTTCGTGACTTCAGCTACACCAGCCTTTGATCCACTCTTCCTAAACCTTACCAGCTAAACTACCTTGTCCAA
>CM065720.1:6681617-6701617 GCA_033310375.1 Conus canariensis
GTACCAGAAAGTTACTCCTTTCACCATAAGCAAGAGTTAGGGTGGGTGGGAATTTTCATACAAAAACAACTATCATTTTAATGAAGGGCACATCCATTTCCCCAGTAAAACGCACCTTCTACCCCTACTCGTCACAGTCACATACCAAATTTACAGATGTCAAATGTCACAGGAGTCGTACAATTTCTCTATCTTCTGTGCCACAGGATATTCAGTGTTGAATCTCATAACGGACTGAAATCACATTTTTGTCGGCATTGTGTGCAACAGTCAAAGTTGATTATCTGTAGTCAATCTAAATCATCTTTTAATATTTTCTGAAAGTAGTATGGCATATGCATACATCATATCCTCTTCCATGATAGAGATACATTAAATTGATTTAAGAACTTTGTTGTCTTTGAGTGAACACATCTCATAGAGTCAAAACCTTTAAATGTCCATATAAATCATTACTTTCAATTAAAAGTATCATTTCCCCTGGATCTGCATTATGAATCTCATTACACTAATTCAATTAGAAAATTATTAAATTTTCAAAAGATTTCCATTACAGTCCATCAAACTACCCAAACAAAAATGATATCCTCTTTCCATTTTCAAAAATACATAGTCATGTTGCTTTGAATATTATTCATATTTACTGAAGATCTCTGTAAATAGTCTAATTCCTGTGCATGCTATGTTATCATTTGCAGAAAGTTTTCTATAGCATTTAAGTATATCTAACAAAATCTATTCAGACATCTGTTGATAATCTTGTTTGTATATTCACCCCCACGAGAAACTAGATTTTGCATCTCTGAGCAAATGCACATCAAGATCTTTTGTACCACACAAATTCCTCAGCCAAGACATCTTCACAGCGCATAAAAAGAACAAATGACAGCTTCTTGTTCATACGAAGAACGGAATATGATTTACTGAGTTTACCACTTTCCCAATCCCAAGGTCATTTGAAGAAGTTCATCTAGAAAATGAGAAGGTGGATTTGACTGATTTGTTACATGTATAAGTTTGATACTATAAGTATTTTTCTTACATCCATTTTACGAAGAGGCACTAGCTGCCTCTATAAGAATTGGTGTTGAATTCCTCCTTTATTTGCTCAAAGTTAGAGGATGCACATACTAATATTGTCACACTGTGCATAAATGCATGCCTGCACTCAGCCCAGCATTCACTCCGTGCACACGCAATCTCTCCAAACAACCAGAAGGCGCACTACAATACTCTTCTTCTCCCCCTCCTCTCCGGGGAATAATTTACTAAACAATAATCAACTCTTCAAACTTTTCAATCTTATGTGGAGGTACAGACATTCCACAGATCCACTAGCTGGGACCAAATTTCATCTCATTGTACATAGCAATACATACATATATCGTTTAACAGTTTCTCCTTCTCACTGGAGATACAATATTTATATTTTCAAGAAAGAATCAAAACGATGGCTTAAAATATAGGTATATCAAGTGAGTTCCAATCTAAGAGGGGACAATTAAAAGTCATTATGGGTCAACATGACAAATGCTTTGTTTTCTCACGACTGGTGCAGTCGTTGTCTTCTACAGCTCGATTCTCCAACCCTGGAGACGATTAGGTGCTGCCGCAGCACTGTAGCCCAAATATTTGTTCGACTGCCTCAGTCGCCTAACTGGTACTGCCACAGCACTGGGAAGGGCTGAAACACGAATGAAGTCCGTGTAAGTAATCTATTTCAAAATCTGAATAATGATAAATTATTTTCCCTTTTTCCCTTTTCTTAACTCTCTCTTTTTCTCTCCCCATCTGTCTATACCTCACCTGGTAATGGTGAATTGCAGGTGGAACTCGTTCTTCAAACAACCTGTCCGGTCAGTGTCCCCAAGCCATCTCCTTCCTATCCCTTATTTTTCCCTCCTGCGCTCTTTTTGAGTACACATTCAGTGAGCACTCGTCCAACTCTACGCATCACCAGCCCTTGTTTGCTGACCAATGGACAACGTCCGTCCATTCAACCAATAATCGCCCTACGTCTATAGCCACCAGTGACACCGATCACACTGGTCAGGCCACGTGAATTATTGTTTCTTTTACCTTTTCTTTTCCATACCTAGGGAAATGCTTTATAACAAGTAAGGGCGTACGCGACGGAACGTCACATGTCGCCATGTGAGGCTACATCACATGACACCCCCCATCCCGGAGTGAAAAAAAAAACTTTCGCCAAGAAAAAATTTTTTTAATACATATACATATCTAGTTAACATACAACTTCAGCCATCAATCATCAATTTTCCATTATACAAGAGTTTCCATTAAAGCATCATAAAGATCCAAAATCACATTCCAAAATCTTAGTTTAAAAAAACTAAACAAACGTACAATCAGTTTTTGTTAAACAAATTCATACTCCACCACCACAAATCACAAGCCACACAGACACGAAGAACATATGACACCGACCATTCCAAATGCCAATGATGTTCACATACACCAAAATGCAAACAGTTTTTTCCTAGCCTGCTGTCACATAATCACATGTCCCAACATCATCACAAAACGAGAATTTCCTCATGACTCACTTGATGAAAAAAAAAAATTTGGCAAGTGAAAAGTCCCTGCTCAAGCAAAAACACACAATACAGCAGTCCACTCGAAAGTTAAACACCCCTTTTCATTCTTCACAATGGACCGACGTGGAAAAAAAACACTTGTAAGACATCAAACGAAGCATTCTGCACACATTCACAAAATAGCATCCTACAACGAGCCACCAATGCCAATACATATGCACTTTTGGAGAAAGATCAGTCACAACTACTTATCAATTCAGATTGACAGTAGCAGACATAACCCTGCCAAAATGTCAATAAAGTCTTTCCACAATGAAAACAAACAGCAGAATAATAAAGTCTGTCCTTTTTTATGCAGTTACAGCTGCACGAAGGATACTGTGCACTCACGCACGGGACAGAAAATCTGCCATGACATTCTGAGTTCCAGGTAATGGCTCAATGTCAAACTTGAACTCCTGCAATGATAAAGCTCATCTTAACAGCCTGCTATTTTTGGTCTTGGACGACTGCAAAAATGTCAATGGCCTGTGGTCGGTTTGTAACCGAAACTGTCTTCCAGTCAGGAATCTGGCAAATTTCTCACAAGCCCAAACAATGGCAAGACACTCCCTCTCAATTGTTGAGTATTTGACTTGTGTGTTAGAGAACTTTTTACTTGCATATTGGACAGGGTGTAACAATCCATTCTTTTCCTGCAACAGTACAGCTCCCATGCCTTTGGAGCTGGCATCAGTTCTCAAAACAAAATCCTCTGAAAGAGAGGGCAAAAGCAGCACAGGGAATGAATTGAGGGTGTCTTGAACACATTCCAGAGCTTTCTGGCACTCATCTGACCAGACGATACTTTTGTTTTTTGTTCCTTTTGTTAAGTCACTCAAAGGGGCTGTCAATGACGCAAAGTGTGGTACATATCGTCTGTAATAGGACAACAATCCAATGAGTGATCTGATCTGTTTCTTTGTACTGGGTCTCTTCAAGGCCAAGATCTTTTCTACTTTCTTTCGATCCAGCACGAATTTTGGACGGTCTAGCCGTCAGACCAAAATTCCGGAGTTTACAAAAAAACAGCTCTCAAGTTTTCCAGAAGATCATTCCATGACTTTGCAGCAAGCAAAATGTCATCAAAAAAACTTACTGCTCCACACTCATGAAGTTTTAGTGCGCGCATCATTCTGGCAAAATAAGCTGGGGCGTTTTGTAAACCAAATGGCATCTTCGTCCATTGAAACAGTCCAAAAGGTGTCTGAAAAGCTGTTTTTTCCTTGTCTGCTTCAGCCATCGGGATTTGCCAATATCTTTTAATCAAATCTATTTTGACAAAATATTTTCCTTCTGACAGTTGACAAAGAAGTTCCTCAACGTCTGGGATAGGTTCTGCATCAAACAGTGATTTTGTTTAACTTCCTGTAATCGATGCAAAACCGCACCGAGCCATCAGGTTTGTCCACCAATACAACTGGTGAGCTGTATGGTGACGAGGACGGTTCAAAACCTTTCAGCCCGAGCAAACCTTGAATGTCTCTTTCGACAACCTCTTTTTCCGCAAATGGGAGAGAGTTTGACTCGGACTGGGTTTTCCGTACTCAAGTGAATAGTATGGGGTTCAATTGCTGTCACTGTCCCTGGGGTATCAGTCAGAACATCCTGAAAGTCCTTCAAAATACCTTCCAATTGTTCCTTCTGAATCAAAGACAGATCGTCACACACAACAACATCACGATAAGTTTCTCCCTGGACAGAAAGAGTGGGCAGAGGTAGAGAATGTAAATATACGGGTTCTAACCCACCCATCTTATTTTGCACGAAAACCCCCCTTTTCACAAACAAATCTCGTCCATCTCATGCTACTTTTTGCCAAAATTAACACTTTTTTTACAATCAAACTTAACATCCAAAAACCTCCAAAAATCGAAGTAATCGTTATTTTAAAATGGGGGGCTTACGTGCAAAATAAGATAGGGTGATTTAGAACCCGTATATTTACATTCTCTCCTGTTAACGCCCGCGAGAGTAAGACCTTACTATTTTTCTAGTACGCTCTTCTATCTCAAGCACTACTAATAAATCAGAACAAACAACTGGCTTTCCGTCTTGGTTAGTTATTTTTACACACAATGAATTTATAGACCCTTCAACTAATTCCTTAAACCGGCTGTCTTCACCAAATGTGCTTAACTGATAATCGCAAAACCCCGCCTTAATTGATGGTAGTACTCCTAGAACTGTAGATGGATCGCCATCAAATAAATTAGTATTTGTTTTTAACTCTCGTAAATGGACATACAACATCGGGTTAACGAGAAAATCACATGGTTTATTACCTTCAAATTGATAGATGTTTTCTCTTGTACTAAATTTATAGGATCTGCTAGTACTGTGGAAGCCCAAGATTCTAGCAAGACCCTTAGGAAAAGTGTACTCTCTTCTTTTTTCTAGTGGAAAATGCACAGTAATTCTGAGGTTTGCTTCGTTAATTTTTAGCAATATGCCTAATTCGTTAAATACTTCTTTTAAAGAACAAAAGCTGTAATAACCTTCTGGTATTTTTAGATGAGTTATTTGATTGCCTTGTTCGTTACCAATATTAATCCAATTATTTTGAGCCTCTTCAGATATATTAAACCACTTAACTTTAAAACCAATTTTTCTAAGAGCAACCCTACTATTACCGCGCCTATTGTTAATTGGATACTTTAAGAACACACTCGTGTTTTGTTTAGTTATATAAATGTGCATCCTTTTAAATCCTTTTTAAAAAAATCTATTTAAAATGGAACCTTTTAAATATAATGAAAGTGCCATTTACGATGTGGGAGGGGTTTATGAGCCCAAATCTTTGGACTTCAGTAACCTAACCATCGCAGTGGATGAATCATATGGCTTCCAAGTTAGACTTGTAAACCCACTAACTAGATATTTAAATCCTCCAATAAAGAGTGATAGAGTGCCATCAGCATGGTCAACTCACCCCATGGCTTTTTACCAGAATCAGTTAAATTTTGCAGTTTACTGCTCAACCACTGGCTGCGGTGTTTCATATACAAACCATTTAAACCACCCCAATCTCTTAGTAAGGTCGGTATATAACTTTCATGTTTATTACCAGTATAGACGCATACTAACTGAACTACAAGTACGCCTCCCCAACGACAACGCGTTTAATCCATTTCGCAGCTCAATGGACAATAATGCATATGAAAGAATCTGCAACGACTTTAACATTAAACCTTCAACTGACTTTAGACAAAAGTTAGACCGCAATCACAGGTTAGGCACATTGTATTTGTGGGGCACGCATAGAGAATATAATTTTGACTACTGGCCCGGCCACACCTCTTTTAGGCCAAACAAGCAAGTTAGATTGGGATCAATAGAACAAAAACACCCCAATGCCTGGGCAACATTTATCTTGGATAAAAGTGAAGGCCTAACAATGCCAGGAGTGCAAAGACTTAATGACTCCATACGGACGTACGTTTGGTGTCTATTAGGAGCACAAGCACAGACCAAGTCTAGCATAGTGGATCAGTCTACAGGCTTTGACGCCAGAAAACAATTTCTAGCCAATTTAGAAGATGCTATTAACTCTGCTGTTGATTTGCCTTCCAGCATACAAAGGTACCAAAACGTTTTTTCACATGCTAGGTCAAAGGTTGACTTTGTTGTGGGCCATGGATTATACATGCTGCCTTCTGACCTTAGACTACAGATTGGCATGATACAGAATTATAATAATGAAATTTTCATAGCCGGAGACGACCAAAACTTAGGACACAATCAAGGCTTAAACACAAGGCCCGCGCCAGCCATTTTAAAAAAAGTATCTAGCCCTGAAAGCGACCCCCCACCAGTTATAAGCAGCCCACAGCCAGAAAGCAGCCCAACACCGCCTGTTGATGTACCTCACCCCGACAGACACACTAGCGAAAAGACTGCCCTTGTTGTGTTTTTAACTTTTACTGGATTAGCCATACTTTATTTCACTAAAAATTAAACCGGCAGCCAGCACTCCTAACGTCCACAGATGGTCGGCCATATAACCAGCCACTTTGCCTATAGTAGACAAAACCCAACTAACAACACTGCCTATTATGCCCGGCAGAGCATCAAGCGCTTTGACAGCTAACTTCTTTAATAAGTTTGCTAGATGGTGCAATTGTTTTCTAATCCAACTTTTACCGGGCTGAGGCGTTGGAGGCGCTACTGGCCCCGCCGGTGCACTGCCGGTTAATGCATAAACCAGTGTAGAGATAGCAAACCCAACGGCTGTTAATATACTATTGTAATCCCCTGTTCTCTGAACAAAATCCTTATTCTTTCTGCTAGCGTAGTATTTTCATAAAGTATTCTGTTTATAGTTTCTCTGATTCTGCTTATTTGGGATGCTATTTTTTCTCTGTTAATATACAACGCTTCTAACCTGTTTGCTCTTTGTTCCATTGAATCCTCCAAGTTCTTCTGTATTTCAGCCTTTTTTCTTGTCCTAAATTGTTATCATCAGCCAGTTTATTTTTTTCTTCTTCTATCTCTCTCTCTAGCACATTAAATTTTGCCAAATTGTTTTTTAGTTCTTCGTTTATAGTTGTTAAAGCAGACTTAGTAGCCCTGAGGTCGCGCAGTTCAGCTTTAAGATCCCTGAGTTCACGCATAGACAATGGAGGATCATCAATTGATTTTAAAGCTGTTTCTTCTTCAGGACTCAGCTCACGTTCTCTTTGACTAGGCAATTGAGAACCGACAATTGTTTTTAACTGCGTTTCTTCATTAAAACTCGTCTCAACTTCTGCTATTGTTTCATCTGTTCTTTGACCTAACTCTTCAATAGAGAACACTTGTATTTCAGATCGTGTTGGCAACCCCTGCTCCAAGCTCTGTAAAGCACTAATAGCCTCAGGCCTTAAATCCTCAATAAGTTTTAAATGCCTTAGGTCATTAACATGGGCTCCCCTCCGCTTAATTGTGCTTATTTTTTTTACAAACCTGTTTGGGTCCCGCTCTTCAGTAACTTTTACAGAAATTCCTTCACTAGTTATTATATACAGATGGCCTTTCCTATCCATCTTAAAATCAAAAGGACTGTGCCCTTCTGGCGGCTCTAGTCCAAAGTTTCTATAGAATGCGTCAATTTTATTTGTTAATAGTTCTGCGCGAGCTTCACTAATTGAAGCAGGCTCTTCTAATAAAGGGATTGAAGAACCCGCTCCTTGGCTTGCTCCCGCCCCTTGGCTTGCTTCTGCTGCTTCAGTTTCATCTTGAATTGAACGGCCCGGTTCTGTTTCATCTTCTTCTTCTTCAGTGGGATCAGGCACGTCATAATCTTCTTGAAGCATATTTATATATTTAATATTTTTTGTTTTATAAAAAATGAACTCATATGGCTGCGACCTTGATCCATACAGAAAAGCGAAGGAGCCCCATGGCATAAAAGGCATAAGACAGACTGTGCGTGTTGTAAATAATCCATCAACAATTGAGCCCAATGAAATGTTAACAGTAAGATTTAGTGACCTCGGACCCGACGATGTTATAATGCCAGGCACTGCCAAGCTATCATTCAAAATAGACATTGATTCAGCGGATCCTAATGCTACTGTCGTTGCTAACCTGGGCAGGGCCATCATTAAAAATATGGTAATTAAACTGGAGGGCAGAGAAGTCTTCGCACTGAGTAGCGCAGACATTTTTAATCTCTATTCTGATCTGTGGCTGCCCAGAACAGAAAGAAAAGACAAAATCTTTCAGGGGATCCAGAGCCCAAACGGTCTTAAGCACAGGCTTAATGCTGAGGATGCAAAGGAATAGCGCGAGCATTTAAGAACAGATTTTGCATCCCTCTAGATTTTGAACTGTTAAAAACCCACCAGCCATATTACCAAGGCGCACTAAGGGATAGACTTACTTATGAACTGACATTCAATGACAGCGAGTCTGTTATTCTGTCCGAAGACCCAACAGCTAGATACACTGTTAGTAACATCTCTCTTAATTTTGACGTTGTTACTAACCCCGAACTGGCTAGAACAATCTTAAACCAGTATAAAAGTAAGACGGTTGTTTACTTTGAAAGAGTTTTACACCACAGTCCAGCGATTAAAAACAAGCAAGACACTGTCTGGGAAATAGCTATAAGCCATTCTTTAAGGTCCCTAAAGGGAGTTCTCTTGCTATTTACTAACCCCCCAGCCCCTTTTA
Organism: Conus canariensis; assembly: GCA_033310375.1. NCBI lineage: Eukaryota > Metazoa > Mollusca > Gastropoda > Neogastropoda > Conidae > Conus > Conus canariensis. The sequence continues at coordinate 6,690,371 of CM065720.1, forward strand.
AGAGGGAATCTGAGATGTTTTACAACCCCAAAATTGAACAGTTGTCTTGCACAGTAGATGGCAAGCCTTTTCAGTTGTATTCGGCCGGGCTTTTACCCGACCAACACTTTGATGAAATAAGAAAACTGTTTGCTGGAGGCAGACAGACAAGCCCCACAGCCGATCATGTGTGTAAAAAACTTCACCTTCACGATGTAAGACTCGAAGATTATCTAACAGACAAATATGGACTATGGCTGGATTTTAGGTCCACGTATGACAACAGACTGCACGGGAGTGGAAGAAGGGTAGGGTCAGATGGCATACTCATACAGATTAATAAGGAAAAGGAGGAGAATGGTCAGATACAAATGCACGTTTTTGTGGTTTATGACGCTCAGCTGAATATTGAAGAAAATAGACTGAAAGAAATAGCCTATTAAAACAGATGGATAGTTTGAACTTTTTGCCCAAAGACCCGCACTGTTCGCTTATTTGCGGGATTACTGGGTGTGGGAAAACTGTCTTCGTGCTTGATTTGTTACAAACTGTCTACAGGTTTCATTACGAGTACATTGTTATATTCTGCACGACCATTAAGCACAACAAGTCTTACAAAGAAAGGCAGTTTGTTTGGACAGACGAAAATATATTTTTAGTTGATCCTACTGACAAGCTAAGTGACTGTTTAGAACATTATTATAGGCTATTTGAGGGAACCGAAACGCTGTTTATTATTGATGACTGTTCAGCCGAACAAGACATTGTTAAAAAAAAAAAGAAGGGCCCTGTCTAAGCTAGCCTTTAGCGGAAGACACGCATTAGTTTCTGTTTGGCTCTTAACTCAAAAATACAATGCTGTCTTAAAAGACTTTAGATCGCAGTTAAAATCAGTCATCTTATTCTATACTAAGGACAAGGATAGTTTTGAAGAATGTTTAAGTGAAAATTATATAATCAGGGACAAGGATGAACTAAAAATAATAAAAGAGCAGTTAGAAAAATCTAAGCACGCTAAACTATGCTTGCGGACTGAGTGTTTATAACAATTTGTTTACAACAATTTGTTTATTATAATTTTCATATTATAAAAAGAATGTCTCGAGGGCCAGAATCAAAAGCAGAGTTAGCTCCTAAATGCGTTGCAGTAGAGCTAAAAGATCTAGCAGACACAGCCGAGTTTGATCTGATAGGAGTGCCAGGAAATGTTTATGGATTTGAGTACACCGACGATGGTGTTTACAAACGAACAGAAATTGAAGATAAAAAACGGCAGCAATATCCTGCCCTGGAAGAGATAAGAAATCTAAGGGCAAACGATTTTGGCAAACACGAATACAAACTTCATAAACGAGAGAATGCTTGGGCGTTGCTTCCTGACATTAACTGGGATTTAAAGTTTGAACTACGAAGCCCCTATGTATACTTTGATAAGAAATACAATTTTAGAAAAGCTTTGAATGAAGGACACCTTCTTATTAGCCTAGTCCCAGGATTACAACAGAAAAAGCAGATTGAAATAACTAAGCAGGGCCCTGAATATATGCTGCGGAGAAAGCAGTCCTTAGCTGAAGTGGGGGATGACACCGTCGGCTTAGAATTTAACCCAAAACTATAATCACTGCCTAGAAAAATGACGATGCTTTTTCGCTTATTTATTACTCCGAGGGAGTCTGATCCTAGTTTGCCAGAGCATACGTTAATCAGAGGTGTACAAATAAAGTCTGAAAACTTGGACGGGCCTCTCAGGCTTGTTATTGCTATTACTAAAAACGGGGATGAAATAAAGACTTTCTTATCTTCTGACAAAGTTACTGTGATGGTTGACAAAACCAAACTAACAGTGCTTGATTTTATTTTCATTAAGTATGTTGATTTTATTGGGTTTTACTCTGTTGATGAAGTGCTGCCAGAAGGGTTAATAAGAAGATATGTACAAGATTAATCTTAATTAAAAAAAATTAATCTTAATTAAAAAATGGATGATCAGGCTCAAAAGTTTAGGTTAGAGCAAATAACTGAACTTCAAGAAGAAATAGAAAGTGACTTGGATAAGTATAGGGTTACTAGAAAGAAATATGCTAGAGTTTTAAATACTCTTTCTTATGTGATTACTGGCTCATCAGCTGTAGCGAGCGTAAGTGCTGGGTCTAGCGTTGCTCTTTTAGCTACTGGAGCTGGAGCGCCAGCCTCTTTAGCATTAGGGAGCCTTGGTTTGGGTTTAGGTGCTATGTCTATGATTGTGAGTGCCGTTTTAAAAAAATTAACGCCTAAATTACAAAAGCACACTGCCATTGTAGCCCTAGCATCAGCAAAACTTTGTTCACTAAGACTGAGAATAAGCAAAGCATTGCAGGATGAAAACATTACAGCTGAAGAATTTGAGCGCTCTCATTAAATAATATACGGGAGGGGCTGTTTTCATAATTCTTTCAACTTCAATACGTCTACGCTCCATATAGGGTCTGTGGCTCTAATTCTAACATCGCCCTCTGCCTCTCCAGTGCATACAAGTATCTTACTTTAATCCGAACGGCGATGAGTTTCTGATTACCTTGGATGTCTTCAGTAATGCTAATTTTTTTTTAGTTTTAATTGCGTTTACGGCTTAAAGCCTGTTGCTTTAAAATTCTTCATTGTTCATGGCGCGTAAGACTGCTGGCAAACCTTCTGACCCATTCTGTGTTGCGTGTTTTGTCCATAAGTCTCTATGATATTGATAGGTAAACAGACGTTCGGCTAGATTCTTATTAAAGTTTTCTACAAGGGCTTGTGGGCGATGGTTGCCTGGATCCCTCTCTAACTGTAACCCGGTTGTCTTAAAAACAGTTTGGTTTACAGCTCCTTTAAAACTCTTTCCCATCATCAACCTGAATCATCCAGGATACTATAATGGACCTCGCATGTATATTTGTTGTAAAGCCACAGCCACAGCAGTTGAGCTTTTATCTGTTAAAGGCTCAGCATCTTTATAATACCTTGAAGCCATGTCAACAACTGTAAGAGCATACTTAAACTTTTTTTCTTCTTAACATTTGTCATGTGGAAGATACAACAAGTCCATCTGGTGGGTGTCATTAGGAACTGAGTTAAAAAAACGAGGCCTTATTATTCTTTTTGGGGCAGGCAGATAATTTGCCAGATCGCTTTTTTGAAAGCCAGTCTTTCGCTATCTATTCAGACACCCTAGCAGCTTTACTCAGTTTATCAATAGCGGCCCTTTCCTTTCCAATACCCTCTAGGAGAATAAAAATTTTTGAAAATACTTCGTATCGTCCATAAGAAGGGACTGTTTTTTATTACATTTTAACTATGTTTTTAGATTGAAATATGCAAGAAGAAAGATTGCCCCCATAGCACCTATAATAAAGCCCTATTCTTTCTAACCATTTTCTGATCCTCAGATGGTTCATAAAAGTCAACAGTTCTGGCGGTGACGAGTTAGAAACTTCTTTCCTGTCACTAATAAATATTCATTCATTGCGTCATCAACGTCTGTAAATGGTGTGCTCTGCATGTCCCTGTCCTCTTAACTTTTATTAATAAAGTCTAAGTGAGGCAATTCTCCTTTCTCGTAAGCGTCTCTTGCCTTAGCTAAATCTTCCAATTGCCTTGTTATGGCGTTCTCTCCTCATCAGACCGCCAATTTACTAAACATATAATTGCTGCCAAGAAAGCCAATGCATTAACAATAAGCTCCCCTACCATCAGAACAATCCGGACATCTTTTTAAAAAAGAATGAATCTTTTTTATAAATCAATATTTTCTAGAATGAATCTTTTTATAAATCAAATATTTCTATGCATAATATTTCAATGCATTGATGTTTTCTGGGATAATCCCCTGCGTAACAAGAAAAGTCCTTTGAGGCAATCCCCGCCGTTATTACAGCTAATAAACCTAACAACATCCTCAATGTCTAACCTTCCTAGATCAGCTGGTCTCATTTCAAACAGTTTTTTGCTAACAATCTATATCCTATACTAAGACCGCTGATTACAGCAGAGTGGTAAATAGTATTGATGATCTTTGCAGTGCTCATGTTTTTTATTAACTAAAAAAATAATTAAAATAATCATAATATGAAAGACTGCAATGGTGCTTTTTTAATTAGATAATCTTTTGTTAGAGCTAAAAATAAGGTTGTAACTAGTTTCGGCGAATCTCTATCTTTCCCATGTTGGGCGGTTTTATTTCTTAACAAACATTTTGCTAGGGTTAGTAAACTATAATGCAAACAAATGGGCACTGCATAATTTAACCAGCGTTAAACTCATGGTTTTATTTTTTTATTGCTTTAAAAAGAGTTTAAAAAATGGATTGCGACGAGCTATTAAAGGTGAGAGGCAGCAGACCCAAACCCTCTGCCATAAAGAAAGATTAAACTCCCGGCTGCATGTGGGAAAACCAGGCAGTATTTAGGCGTTTGAACAAGTATTGAACAATTCACGCAATTGTCTACATCAGACGTTGAGACGAATTACGCCAGGTACGAGGCACATCTAGGATAAAAAAAAATGGTTAGATCGGTGGGACAGACAATGATTAGTTTAATGCAAGTTAGTAGGCAAGATAGCGCCGATTGATTCAGAAGAAGATTAAAAATAATGAACATTAACACAAGATCCGGTTTAAACCAAGTCCCAAGAATCTCTTGCATGTGACTGTATTATAGATTTGGACTTGTTATGTCCATTCATCATGGGATAATTACTTTCAATCATATTAATTTTAATCATATTAATTTAATCGCACTAAAAAAAAATGAGCGAGCAGGAGAAGAAGACTCCACAGGAGCAGAATGTGCCGCAAGTGAGTGTCCCACAAGTGATTGCCCCACAATGTGAGTGTCTCAAAGTGAATCCACAGTGAGTGTCCCACAAGTGAGTAGTGTTACAAAAGCTAAAAGATCCTGGGCGTGTTGAGGCCGGTCCGTAAACTAGCTGAATGGAACAGACTGCAAAAAGCAAACCAAGCAGCAAAACAAAAATTATTAGAGTAATACAAACATCGCCACCAGCACCGCCACCGTAGCCAACAACAACACAATCAAACTATAAGATGTATTATATGTACTGGGGGGTATTGTTGTTGGTGGGGGGCTTTTGGCATACAAGTGTCTAACCCCATACTTAGCAACAAAGTCACAAATCCCCACAAAAACAGTAAAAGAAAAGAACCCAGCTTCCGCAAAAAAAGCACAACCTCCTGCTGTAAACCCATTATTTTTACTGAATTAGTTTTTTTAATTGTGTTGTTAATTACAAGTAAAGTACTGGTTAAGTACAATAAAGTTAGTATAACAAGTTAAGTGTAAGTAAAGTGTAAGTAAAGTGCAAGTCATGTTATATTACTAGTTAAGATCTTAAGTAAAGTACTAGTTAAGTACTAGCTAAGTACTAGTTAAGATCTTAATTTAAGTCAGCCAAGTTAAATCTTTTAAGTCAGTTCTCCATGACCTATAGCGTGTGAAAACCCAGGATCGACGTAAGTTCGCTTGTTATTGTTAGAGACTAGTGATTCTTATTAACAGCGGTTGTGTTTACTTGATGAAGAGTAGAGCGCAGATTAACATTTGTGTGATGAAATACTTTGTTTTTCAAAGAGGGCCTTTTTGTAGTTGTCGTGAGTTATATTTTTTTTACAAGTTCTTTCTTATGCCCTTAGCCTTTCTTATTACAAAGTCGCAAGCAACGCAATAAAAATCTTTGACCGCAGACCAACATATTCTTGTATAACCGGCCCGTTAATTCATCCTTCATCTTTCCAATCATTTTCTTGTTTACGGTTGAATGTAAAGGGGCTTCTTTAGGATAGTCACATGTGGTCGTACCCCATCGCTCCTTTGGCCACCTCCGCTTCTAAAACCTTTTAAAAATCTTCTTTTTGGAACATCCAAATAAAAAGTCAGAGTCTGTGTAAAGGACTCTAGACTTTGGGTACCGCGGTTTAAAGGTAGTCATACAGAAATTCTAACATCAAAAGCTTCGATAATTCAACACAAAAAAAACCCAAAAAACACCGGTTTATCCAACAAACCCACCTTTTTCTTCATCATAATTGCCAACCAGGCTGCCGCAAAAAATCTTTTAAAGCCCTTGATAGTTAGGCTTAGAACCCATTTTAATTGCTGTTTTTCGTTTTAACAAATCTTACATCTTTACCTTGTGGGGGTTTTTTCCATGGTTTTGCCAAAACAACTGTTGTTCATTAGTTTAAAAAAGTCTTTTTCCTTAAGAATCATGGCTTTAGTCCTAAGCTGAGTATTCTCATAAAAAATATGGTCTCAAAAAGGGCTCTTTATCAAAACAATTATTCTGGAACCGGCCGTTATTTTCAGTCCCCTGCTTAAATAAAAAATGTTTGGGTCTGTAATGACATACGTACTTTTCTTGTCTCGAAATTGGGCACAAGCTTAGGCGGTTCGGGGGGCACTTTAAAACTTTCTGCAGGGAGAGGTAATCATTATTAAATCGTGTAATCTTTAGGATATTTAAAATCTACTTCTTAAAGAATTAGTCCTTTCTGGATTTTTCAGGGAAAGCGTGACAACCAAACCTAAACAGTATTAACACAGAGGGCCTTGTAACATTTATAAAGTTTCTGTGGCAGTTGGTTCTCATGGCCCACCCTACAGATTGTTGGCGTCAAAAAACATAAAGTTAGATTGTTTAGGGGGCAAGTCAACTAAGTACTTTTGTTGGCTTTTGCAAAAATGTAAGGCCAGCAATGCCCCCCTCACCCAACTTCAAATCAACTGGAAGAACCAATCAGATATTAAGCAATCTCCAATGTTTTGTAACTTAAAGAAGCGTCCCAAAAAAGGCGGGGGCAGAAATGTAAATGGATGATCTAGGCCGTACTGTTTCATGCAAGAATTTAAAAACGAAACACATCTGCCAAAAAAACACAAGTCAGGCCATTGATATTGATCGTGAAAGTCGCCCCATTGTTCGGCATTTTAATTCTGTCCAGGCTTTTGGGCGTGTTCATAGTCAGCCCGGCTATGTCCTTTCCTCTAAGACTAAAAAGAGAGCACCTTTAGGAGGAAGGACCTTCATCAAACCTGCCCCAAAGAGTTCATGTATTCATAAGGATAGACACCTTTACGTACAAAGATGGCAAAATATTGATAAAATTATGGGAAGTTTTTGTAAGAAACCGAAAATTATCCAAACTTGCCATCAGATGTTGGCAAGTCAAAAAGGATAAAAAACAAAAGTAAAGGCATTTACTTTTTTTTAAACTTGCAATTGCAGCTGACCCCTTAAATTCCCAAAATTTATTGCTTGCATATTTAAATAAAAATCAAACCTCGAAGTTAAAAAGAAAATTGGCAGTTTCCACGTCTTTTGGATCAACCCTTAAGAGAAGATTGCAGCTGTTTGCGCGGGCCCCCTCCCAACTTTCCAGTAATGTTAAAAGTGGTCCTTACAGGCTCACCCAATAAACTCTGTTGGATATCCACAGTGTGTAGTTTCATACCGCCTTTGGGTCTTCAGGAGTCAAAACAATGTCCCTTTAAAGATTTAGTTTTTTTGAAATTGATTTCAATTTTTCATCTGCCAAAAATCACTTGCAGCCATTGGGGCCTCTGTAAACTCTGGCGTTTTTTTTGTTGACCGCGACCTAACAACAACAAAGGCATAAGAACAAATCTGAATGGGGAAAAAAAAGGTTTTATTGTTCTTTTGTGGGCCTAATTACCGCGGGAAGATGATTCAAAGTCAGCATAAACCACGTATGGGCTCATCGCATTTTGTGAAAATTCTTAAAAACTGACTTTATGACCCTGGGTTTGGGTGTAAAAAAGTTTTTGTTTCACATCAACAATACTTTTTTAAAAATGATTTTTTTGGCTGGCGGCTGCTTCTAAAAACTAGGGGTTCTGACCAAAAAACCTTCTACAAAGCTCTTGTTTAAAAAATTTTTTCCTTTGACGGGAAGGCCAAAAGCCCTTTATTGTTCTGATAAATACATAGTGCCCCTTTAACCGCGCAAACAGTAACAAGTCGACATGTTTTTTAATTTTATCGCCAAAGTAGGACTTTGGAGAAATCCTTAGAGACACTATATGTCTGCTACAAACCATGTGAAATACGTTTCAGTGATTGGTTGTTTTGCCTTCAAAACTGTAGATTACTTTTCTATGCTTACTGGAAAGTTTATGTTATTAAAAGTTCAGCCATGTTTGATGTTTCCCTAATTGGTGAACTTTCCGTAGTTTATTAGTCCGGATGTAAATGCGCCAAACACACCACAAAAAACACATATTTTTCAAATTTTTTGTATGTTTTAAGATTTGCTCGTTTTAACACAAACTCTCTTGGAAGAGGAAGGTAAGAATTGCCGACTAAGGATAGAATTTTGTTTGTTTTAATTTTGATTCAAGGGCTGTTCCTTCAGACCAGCCAGGGGCCGCGGAGGGCGGCCTCCTCAGAGGCATTTTTAAAACGTGAAAACATATGATTTTCCCATCAGAATTAAAATCATGGTAATTTAAATTACTTTTTTTTCTGTCTATTAAAAACCCAGACTTCTAGTTACAACCGTCAGGTTTTACCAAAACAATCAAAAAACAACACCACTTAACTGGCGGGTCAAATTTGGAGAGAGTCTGGGATTTTAGAGAAACATGTTCACCTTTCATGAACATTTGTGGGTTAATAATGTCCATGTCTACTTCACTAAACGAATTGCTTAATTGTTCATTGCTGTCAAATATCTCCTCCCACGTAATAAGTTTTCCAACCTCGGATTTACTTGTGGGGTTCATTTTTTTAACCCACAATATTTACGTAAATTAAAAAAATAAATGTAAGGTAAAAGTAAGTAAACCGCGCTTTTATTCTTCACCCAAGCGTTGCAATACTTCAAGACAACCCTAATCTTACAAGAACGCCTGCCAATACTTTTAGCTTTTTCTGAATCACTACGGGTCAATGTTTAACTCTTTGATTGCTTCGTCAAAAAAGTTCACTATGATTTTTTATTAAATTGTTTACATCATTCTCAAACCCAGATTCACCAAAATCAATGTTTAACACTTTCATTGTTTCGTCAAATAGTTCATTACAATTTTCTATTAAAATCATTAGATCAGATTCGCTGTGTTTTGGTCGTCATTTTTTTAAACCTAAAAATTAAATAAAAAAAAAAAAATAATTGTAAATTCGCTGTTATTTATTACTCATAGTCTTTTTCTAATCTTAAAAACTGTCCAGGTTTAAAGGTAACAGTTACTCCTTCAGGGTCAGTAGAAGCAGTCAGATCAAGATCTTCAGGAGCTATTTGATCAATTAAAATGGCAAACAACTTTATAACTAGATGAGGCCAAGAATGCGGTAGTTTAACTGATGGCGTTCCTTACGCTTTCCCGCATATCGACGCGCTCAAAAAGCTCCGTAATTAATTCTTCAAACTCTTCTACATCAACCCCCCAGCCCCTTTCCTCCAACTCCCACAATCTGAAATAATCAATAAGCTCTGCAACTACTCCGGGCTTCATTTTTAAACCAGATTATAAACACCAATTAAAAAAATTAAGCAAGCCATTCTTCTTGTTTGCGCAAGAATCAGAAGAGAGGAGAGAATGTAAATATACGGGTTCTAAATCACCCATCTTAATTTTGCACGTAAGCCCCCATTTTAAAATAACGATTACTTCGATTTTTGGAGGTTTTTGGATGTTAAGTTTGATTGTAAAAAAGGTGTTAATTTTGGCAAAAAGTAGCATGAGATGGACGAGATTTGTTTGTGAAAAGGGGGTTTTCGTGCAAAATAAGATGGGTGGGTTAGAACCCGTATATTTACATTCTCTGAGGTACAGTATCATCTATACTGGTAGAGATTAACAATCCCACATTTGTTGTTTGCACAGTCTTTGCTCTGTCTCTGTAGTGACATCAGGTACAAAAATCAGAATCAATGATTTCTGTAACAGCCACATCTGTTCCAAACACTGGACCACATCCATTCAATTGACTCATTAATGGCAACATTTGTACGTTCAACATACTTTTTAGCATGTTTAACATGGAACACCTTTTTCCAGCATTTGCCATTTTCACTTTGGGAACCGCAATCTGTTTGTGTCTTGTCCAGTACATGCTGTAGAGATGTCAGAGTCCAGTATGTACGTCGGCTTGTCCGTAGGTTTGTCAGAGACACTCTGCTTTGCAGTAGACAGTACAGTCGTCAATGTCTCGCCGCTTCTCTGCATGGTCTTCAAAACATCTGGCGTAACTTTTAGTTCATCCAGTTTTGAAACCTTGAGCAGTTTTTTGTTGTTTTCCCTGCTCCACGACTTTTGACCTTGTGCTGATGAGACAAGGAACGAAAGATCCTCCGGCACCACCATGGCACTGTCGCAACACCTGGTAGATTTCCCAAAATCAAATCGCAAACCGAATTCTCAATAACACAGGCGGTAAGCGACCCGGAGTAGTATGGTGTATCAACGGAAATTTTTGCAAGTGGAAAAGTTTTCAATTTTTCCACCCAAACGATCTGCATTTCTGAACACTGTCAAGATATTGATCTGGTAGAACAAAACATTTTCCTTACACCAGCTGTGGTGTGCAACCTGTATCTCGCAAAACAGAACCTGCAAACCATTAATGGCACAATCCTCCAAAAGAAGACCATCAATGGACTGATCTGGCGCCAAAACAAGACCTTCTTCACATGTTGTGGAAACAAATCCAGTCTTTGCTCCACTTCCTTTGAAAGGACAGTCCCGTTTCAAATGGAATTTGCACTCACAAAAATGGAAACGCATGGTTTGGTCGGCGGACAACTGGTTACTGGTTTGTGAACCTCGACCTTGTCCACGAACTGGACCAAAGGGTCTTCGCGGTTGTTGTTCACCACGCCCTCGGAAAGGAAAAGGTCTTTCCGGTGGTGAATATTGGCACTGACGGAAATCGCCAGAACCGACATGGCCTTGACCACGGAAAGGTCGTTGTCTGTTGCCAAAAGACGTGTAAGAGTGCGGACCTTGGAATGAAGCGCGATTTCCTCTTCTAAAGTTTCCTTGTCCAGAATGCATCTGAAATGCCGCGTGAGACTCGAAAAGGGACGAATTTTCCTTGCGGGCAACACCTTTATCCGGACGAGCAATACAGTAATGATCCGCCATCTGACACATTTCGTCAACGCTACCGAACTGTCTTTCCTTAAGAAAAGTGGCCAAATCTTTGCTGACGCTCTGAAAAAGTTGCTCTCGAAGTAGCAAATCTCGCAGTGATTCGAAAGTTTTACTCGTC